>KZ652835.1:43497-61781 GCA_001010745.2 Gerris buenoi | reverse complement strand
GATGTCTGAAACGGATTTCTGTCATGGAATTTTTAAAATCGGAGGCATAAAACTTTTTCTTTCTTAAAAGTGAACACAATGCTTCCGTTACCTTCGGTAAACTCGGAAGCAATATTAATAAATTCCTTATCTTAATTTCATTATAATTATGATTCCATATCAAAGTCCGGATACCACTAAAAGACCAATACATGACAGAGCGGGTTTCAAGGGCATTTGAAAAATCTTAATAAACTAACTATAGATGGATACCCGAATACGATCTGTAACATCCTACGATCAATAGTACAGACCCACTATGGAAAGAAAAACAGTAAGGGAGTGCTAATTTGTACTGCAACTTTGCTTTAGATGCTTAGGGCTTAGGCAACATTTGATTTGAATAAAAAAAATAAATAATAATAATAATAAAAAATCTTATCAAAACAATATCTTTTGCTGTTAAAATGAATTATACTAATATGAGTTCTCTCTCACTACACACATGTCCTCAAAAGGCTCTGGTATTGGAAGAAATAAGATGTCACAATAAGATCTACAGTTATTTAAGATAAGTTCTTAAGAGTGTACTGGACAACTAGACACCCTGTCCAAATAGCCTAATGGGAATTATAGAGTACATCCCATTTTCACTAAAGCTAATGGTCTTAGGTTGAATTTTTGAATTTGTGCTTTTAAAATTCAACCTAACAAATTTTGTTCCCAGGTAGACTTCTTTGATTTAGAGACTCGAGACAATTTATTAGAACGCAAAGCAAGAAGCCTGGAGATCTTATTTTGCAGGCATTAGCCCATGATCAAGGGGGGGGGGAGGGTTATTGTTAGATTTCATTTTACCCTTTTTAAGTGAGCTATTAAGTTTTTACAATAATACAAAAATGATTTTCCCTAAAAACTCATTATAATTACATATAATAATAATCTATGACACAACAGTATTTAGGGATTAAGCCTGCCAAAGGATGTACACAAAAATACATGTAATAGATAGTGAGTTGATGTGTCGCTTCATCAGCTGTATAATTGAAATTCTTTAACTGGATATACACAACTTTTATTTTATTTTCCAAGATGGGACTCCAGCAATGGACGCTCAAATGATAGTCAATCAGTGACTATCGCTGAGGACTCCTCTTCTGAGTTTGCTTATCACCGTTTTCCTAGCTGAGCAACTCAACATGCAAACTCTTATAATTTTGAGCCAGTGATTAGTGATTATTGCTAGAGTCGTGTCTAGGAAACGTGCCTTTACTCAAGTAGCTACCCATTTATATCAGGATGCTAGTTGAACAAGCAATTGGCATTTTCAATTAAGCATTTAAAATAGTTGGAGGATTTTTTTTTCTTCTTCTTTTGCAGTCATATTATTGTATTAATGATCAGCACACAATGTAGAGTTGTTTTGTTTTCTGGTTAATTTATCTCATTTACTACCAAAATTGCTCGTGACATTTTTTACAATAGCAAATCAATACAAATATAATANTATGGTGTGGTCATTAGTAAGCTATATAAGCGAGCGTCAAAGCATGGGGGAAGAGTCCTCATATAGTGTCCCTCGCCCTGCTCCGTCCTCGAACCATAGATACCAATTACATCATCATGACATGGAACGGACCCACATCAAAGAGTGGGGGAAGAGTCCCCATAAAGGGTGTCCCTCGCCCTGCACTGTTCGCGATTCATTGATGCAATTCAGAGTATCATGGCACGGGATCGAACCCACGACCTCGAGTTGCCTCAACTCAGTGATAGCTGAGGCTGAGAGGTGTCTTTAGCACCTCGGCCACCCTGGCACCCAAGACCTAAGGTAAATTTGTAGCTTGTTTTGTTACAATCCTACTTCAATTAGAATTGTACAATCCTAAACATCATATCAAGTTTTGTTACAACTTAACTCCAACTACAATACTATTTATTATTTGTTTCTTGTTTTTATTACATGAAAAACAACAACAAAATTATCTACATTGTGACTAAAAAAAACTAATTGAAATATCCAAGAATTTGTATTTGCACTTACCAGCATTTTTAATAGTGGACAAACGATGAGCAATAGTAAGTACAGTTCTACCCTTCATAATGCGCTCTAAGGCCTCCTGTACCAAGTGCTCACTTTCAGCATCTAAAGCACTAAACAAATAAAATATTTATAAGTAATAAATAATTTGTGCCATATTAATTTTTTAATTACAGTAAACAGTATCTATTTTACCTTGTAGCTTCATCCAGTAACAAAATTTTAGGATTCTGAAAACATATAAGCCAATTAGAATTTAATTAATAAATGTATATATATAATTAAAAAATCTTCAGAGAAAACTTCTTCAAAGCAGGTCTATTCTGATAAGTTAGATACAGTAGAACCTCGATAAGAAGTGTATCAAGGGGATTAGGGAAACAGTCTTGTTATCTAGGTCAGTGGTTCTTAACCTTTTGGTAAGCAAGGCCCCCTTAAAATCTCCAAATATAATATATATATGTAGTACCTAAATACCTTTCGAGGCCCCCCGGGGGGCCACAGCCCCCCGAATAAGAACTGACGATCTAGGTGATCTTTTTGTTGAAGGTCGTGTTATCAAGGTTATTTTGGCTATCATTCGTGTTATTGAGGCATTGGGAGCGGGGTAGGGCAGGGTTTTTTAAGTCTAGACTTGTTCAAGGTCGACCCACCCATTCCTGTATAGTGTCGTGTTATAGAGGTTGACTTCTCAAAACAACTTGTTGTAGAGGTTCTGAGTTATGTTGGGAATTGGAAAAAAAAATCCATGTTATTGAGGTTGCTTGGAGGATAATAGTCGTGTTATAGAGGTTGATTTAACATTATGTGTAATGGCAATGGAGGGTCGTGTAAGTGAGGTTCTAGTGTATATTCATTTGTAGAAAAGCTTAGCTATTTAGGGATTTTATAGGATTAAAACTTAAACGTAGCTTCTATTCAAATTTTGCTTTCCAGAGATTAAATTTGATTAATAGTCACAAAAAAATTAAAATCTCTAAAAAAAATATAAGCATGTTGAAGTAGTTTAAAATATATTTTAAAGTATTGTTAAAATATATTAAAAACTACATTATTGTGAATTAGTTAATGGTAATGAGAATTATATTAATTCAATGGAAATGTTTACACTTATTAGAGCCCTTGCTATAGCAATCCTTTGTCTCTGTCCTCCGGAGAGGGCAATGCCTCTTTCACCAACCAAAGTATCCTGGCCTCCAGGTAAGGATTTCACAAAGTCTAAAACATTTGCTTCTTTCATCACAGTGTTAAGTTCATTCTGATCCACCTCTTCGCCTTCCCTGGCTCCATAAAGAATGTTTTCTCGGATGGTTCCACTGAACAGGACAGGCTCCTAAAAATAATAATAATAATAATGAATACCTACAGAAATGTCAATTTAAGAACAATTATAAAAAATTAAATAATTTAAATATGCCGATGGTAATTTATTATTATGAAACCATAAGTAAGTAATGTCCAACCTGGGGCACTGATGCAATAGAACGAGTAAGTAACGACTTGGGGTAAGATGAAAGAGGGGCAGAATTCAATGATATTGAACCAGCAGACGATTCATAAAGACCAAGAAGCAAAGCTGCTAAGGTTGATTTCCCTGAACCTGATGGTCCAACTACTGCTGTAACTTTACCTGCAGGAAGTGCAAGGTCAACTCCACACAGTACAAGGGCGTCCCTCTCAGGATAACTGAACTCAACACCTTGTAGGACAACTTCACATCTTCCCAACTCCTTGGTAACATCTAAACACGAGCATTTTTACTCTAGTGAAAAAAATCCATACATTGTATTTTGCTTATAATTTTACACATAATTGTCCTCTATAACATTATTACAACTCCCTTTTTCTATTGATTTCTCTACGACTTAATTAAACACATAAAATATGTCTCTACTTTTTATAAAATAATTTTTTTTTTACATAATTTAAACTAAAGAATCTTTTGTAAAGGTCAGAGGTTGACAAAAAAAAAAAGGAAGACAATAGTTTGAAATGTGAAAGGTTTTTTTTTAGTAAACATCTGATATGATGTTTTGTTCATCACATATACAGAACAATACATATTATAACTATAAGTTTAAATGAATAAAACAACATCAAAAATATTGGGTTTTTTTTAATGCATCGTTTAACACAAAATTCTTTTTACATGAAAAAAATATTTTGGTCCCCTCAGTTTCATGTTAAACCATTTTTTACGGTATTTTATATTATACAAAAACCTTACCTGGTGAAATCGATATGGAAGAAAGAGGAAGTTGAGGATGTCGATCAATAATTTGAAATAATCTCTCACTGGCACCAAGTCCTCTGTTCATTTCAGAGTAAAAGGATGAGAGACCTGATAGAGAAACACCAATGTAAGCTGCATAGAGTAAAAAGGCAGACAAATCCCCAACAGACAGACCTTGAGATGCCACTTGAACTCCCCCATAGTACAAGACACTAAGAGCAACAAGGTTACCACTCAAACCTGCCTGACATACAAGCACGTACAATATTAAAACATTAACAATGCCAACTATTAGGTAAATAAAAATAATTAAATATACATGAATATGGCAGCAGCAGATGGAAGACTGCTCCACTGATTTGCGAAAAGAATCCTCCATAGATTATCCTATCCAGTACTAGACCATGGTATGCATTCGCTGGTTGGATGGATAATGCTGAAGCAAATGCTCCGTGGAAGGCTGTTCACAAGAAAGAAAGGATGAACACAGAATCAATGGATGGACTGAGTTCAGAGCAACCTGGAGAATATGGGCAGGTGCCATCAAAATCAGCCTAATAGTTTAGGCTCCAAGTGTCTGCACAGACTATAGATGAAAGAATTGTACAATCCTAAACATCATATCAAGTTTTGTTACAACTTAACTCCAACTACAATACTATTTATTATTTGTTTCTTGTTTTTATTACATGAAAAACAACAACAAAATTATCTACATTGTGACTAAAAAAAACTANATATTTATTTTTTTATTTTTTTTTGTAGTTCCATAACGTGGTAGAGGACAGAGCTTAAACTTGTCAGACTGTAGTAAAAACTTCCTTATTTACTAATGTTTTGATCAATATTAATATTATTACCCATTCATAAGGCAGAATTTTTAATATACTTCACTAAAAGTAAAAAAGAAACGTGTTTATTGTTGCTATTGTTGACTTACAGGTGAGTAAATAATTAAAAGCATATTAAAAAGAAGCAAGATTGGTTTAGTATACTCACATACACATATTACACAGTTATTGCATATAATCTTAACTCCTAAAAGAATTGATTAAATCGATAATTTTTCCACCAACTTGAATCAATTGATTTTCAAGAAAGGCAGAAAGAAATTCAAATATCTTTTATTTAACAAAAAGTGGAAGTTAATGGTGGAATAAATTAATACTTTGAAATAAGGGACACAACTGTTAAGTTAAAATGTTTTAGTATATGTGGACGTAATTGTTCTTAGCTGAGTCCAAATGTACATGGACAATTATATTTGGTTTATATGTAAATGCCAAATAAGCTGGTTTGGGCATTTATGTATCATTTCTGATTGCAAATATTCTAAAATTGTGTAGAAAGGAATTTTTACCGGTAGACAAGCAAGGATTAAATTGGAAGAGTAGAGGAGGGAGGCTTTGAGGGAAGCTAAAGACCTAGCCTAGGGTATTAGAGCTAGTTGGCAGGCTCTCTTTAAAATCTCTGACACCTTTAGGTACACAAAGGCCAAAAAAGTAAATAGAACCATACAGTGAAAACTTCTCACTGGTTCCTAAAATTATAAACTTTAGGAGCTATTAGTTAAAAAAAATTCTAAAGGTAATAACTTCTTGCTTTTGTAAACTATTAATTATAATATTAATAACTATTAATAATATAAGTGCTTATAGTCCAAAATTTAAAGAAAAAATAAGAAAAACAGTTAGCTAGGTTACTATAATAAAAATAAATAAATAGATTAAAAAAAAATCACTGACATGTCCTTACTAAGTTATGCGGCCAGAAAGAGAGGTAGCTCAGATATGAGTTCAACTTACTCTGAGTAGTTGTAAAGAGATAAATAAATAATGAGCAGTAGTACAAAAACACTTAAGCAAATAAATATTTGTGCATTTTGTAGTAGGTGAGAGTAATAAGGAAAAAAACTTAGAAACCTACCCGATATATTCATAAGATAAACTCTTCCAAAATTGCAAGCACCACCAATCAAGAAAATTAGAAATAATATTCCTGTAAGGCTATTGAGGTTTTCCCTCATTTTGTCTTTATCAGTAGTATATATTAAATCTATAACTTTTCCCAAGGCAAATGGTACTGCCATTGTAATAGTTGATGATATCAGTAACAACAAAATAGCACCTGAAACAAGAGAACAACTATAAATTAATAAATGAGATGACAGAAGATATTATCCTGCTTTAACAGCAGCGTGTTTGACAAAATAATAAAATTTAAATTGAATAAGACCTGATAAATTCCATTTTTCAGTTCTGGCTAGAGACAGCAACTTTTTCATCTCACTACCAAAAAATTTTCCCTCTTTCTTGCCTTTAAAGCTGTTTGGAGGGGCTGATTTCGTAGAGTTTAATCGTTCTAATCGGAAAAAGGGCTTATTTAAAGTTTGGCGTTGAAGGGAGGCCCTCCCAAAAGATGAATATTTTATTTGTTTTGGGCTTTGCACACATAGTTGGCATAGTGACAAGGGACATTGTAGTGTCGAAAACCCTTTAGTACTACGACTACGACACGAACTAAACAAGTAATTATAGTGCGACCGATAATTACAGTTTAAATAAAACAGACGAAGATACATTTTTAAAAGTTAAAAAAAATAACAAAATATTACAGAAATTGCTCATGAATCAAAGGAAATTAAAATTAAAATATATTCTTAATTAATCTTTAGGCAATAAGAAAACAGACATTTCTAAATAATTGCTCAAAAACATTTTAAACACCAAAAAATGAAAATAATGCACAACGATTAACCCAAAATTAACTTTTTTAAACTTTTATATGTTCGAAATCGAAAAATTATAAAATTTGACATTTCTGGAATGATTTTTTGAAAATCAGTATTACCAACACACGTCAGAAAACTGTTTTCAAAGTGATTTTATTGTGCTGTTACAGATGAGTTTTTGAAAACACTTCGTCAGCTGGACGAGATGAAGCTGAAAGCTGTGCTGTTTTCCTTTTGTACTCGTGAAGTTTTGACATCTTGGAATTCGCAATTTGAACGATGTTTATTTCTGGGCCTTTTTTGAATTAAGTTTTGATTTTGATTACTTTGGTTATTTCAAATTGTCATGGGGCGAACTGTAATTGCGGAAGATAATTTGCTAAGCACTCTGAAAAAAATATCAAAAGATTCCGGGTTTACTTTCGGATTAATACTTGGTCAGGTATGTTGGTTTTTTAATTTAAATATTTCTACAGCAAACATATTTCTCGACATTATTTTTTTATTTCTAACCCTTGTTTTAGAGCACTCCACTGAAAGATTACATTGTGCATTTCGCTTCTTCTTCTCTTCCTCCTTCTGAAGCTAATAAGAATGCTGTGCTCGAAGGAGGTGACATATGTTCAGTTAAGGACCTGGGAGATTACGATGATAGCTGGATTGGAAGTCACACTCGAAACGTAAGCATTTAATTAGAAATTAAGTAAAGGTTGTTTTCAAATTATAATGATAAGTACAAGGGGCCAAAATATACTATTGTATGGTTGATTAACATTTCAGTTTCATCTTTAACTAGCCGTTTACATGATTGGATAAACTACTCTATGTGTTTTATCATATTCCAGAGGTTTTTGCTGGACTGCTTGCACAATCTTTCACATACCAATATCTTTATCCTTTAGAAAAGTACTTCTTGTCCTAAGAATGTTGTAGAAGTTTTAAGCAGAACCCAATTTCCCTTATTATCTTCTTCATTTAAAACTTGTAGGAGAAAAATTCTGCTATATTTTGATGACTTGTTTATTACTGATTCGAGAAGAGAAGCCCATTGGAACAATTTAAAAACTCTTTTAGAGCTGTAACCTTTAAGTTACCTCTCCATCTAGCTCCCTATTATCGTGTCTACTTGTTTTGTTTATATTCTCTCAGAAGTGGATTACTTTCATGAATCTATTCTTAAACAAAACAAAGTTTATAAGAATAGGTGTCAAAGTTAAAACTGTGTCACAATCTTTTCTAAATAGCTATATTTTGGCCTCACATTTGGGATTTTTCAGGCTTCTAAGAATCCTGTATTATAGTTTAAGGAGTCAATAAAACATTTACTTTTATAAATTAAGTAGTATAAATTTATATGGGACATTGTAGTGTCGAAAAATACAAGGATAATAATTGTTTAATGTTTAAAATTAAACAATAATATGTTTTATTTTCTTATACAACAAATAAACTGTATGACAACATAAACTACTATAGGGAAATATGGTGTGAAAAGAGGCCATGTTGAATAGGAATCTATTTTTTCTCATGGAATTTTCTTCCCACAGAGGTTTAGGTCCATTTTGAAGAAACAAGATCTAATCTATATTTGTTTGGCTAATGGGAAGTATTTCTTTTTAGGGTCAACAAGGACCCTGATAAATATTCCAATATAATTATCAGTCTCTCCCTAAATAACTTTTGAATTGTTAAATATAATTTTTTTTTATTATTATGGTGGGCAAAACTTTTTTCATGAAAAGAAATACCTGCACTTCCCTGGTAATTTTTCTAACAAATCTTCCATAAATTATAGCCATGCCTGCCACAGGAGGCACAATAAGGAGGCTTACAATAGCTAATTCCGCAGACATATAAAACTGAAATTAAAAATAAAAACAAATTAATTAAATAAGTACGGATAAAATATAAATTAATTCAATATATGTCAAGGGTAAAGTTAACAAACTCAAACTACCATCATTGTGCAGCCAACTAATACCATGACAGTTGACCTAAGTCCATCTGATATGTTCATAGTGACACATTGACTAACAAGTGAAGTGTCTGCTGATAACCTATTGATTAATTCACCAGTTTTATTTTTATCAAAGAAAGCTACCTCTTGTTTAAGTATTGAATTAAAAACTTTTTCTCGAAGCGTCTTGGTGATTCTTTGACCTAAAACAAGAATGTAAGTTTATGTTTATAAAATATACCGTTTTTCCACAAGGTCAAATTTTATGATTTTTTTTTAAGATCNATTATTTTTATTATAATTATTATTATTTTTATTTATTTATTTTTTTTTTTTAAAGCAAGGTACACTGTTCACAGAACTACTGATTTTCCTGTAAAATAATTGTAATAAAAATAATTTAATTGAACTTTTTTTTCCTATTGCTTATTCCTTTTTTTTATTCTTTTTTCCAGGTTATCAAGATGTTACCTGGTGGTATGACAGTGCTCGGAGTATTTGTAACTTGTGCGCAGAGTCCTTCAGACACTGCAGTTTTCAATAAATTGAGGACATTAGCTATTTATTCTTATAATAGCATTAAAAATAATAATTATCTCCACTTGGTAAAGAACAGTGATAGACTGTTACTTCAATATACTTCAAACAATAAAACGTAATATACATTTATAATATAGTATGTCGTATTGAGTTATATTATTGTTCCAAGATGTTTTTATTTCTGATAATTTATAATTATATATAAGATATACTTCAAATATTAATAGTAACAAATTTAAATGCCTTAAGACATGAAACAGTTCAATAACATTTTACATATTAATATAATTAGTTCAATTAATTGAACAAAACCTTTTCATAAGCAAGTTTAAAAACATAATAAAACTGTCCATACACATTTAAAAAGGGATCAACAGGTGATCGTTTACTTTTTGTTTTAGAAGATTTAAAAAAAACAGATTTATTTTCATAAATATCTCAGAAAATATATTTTTCCCAGGAATACTACTTATACCCTTCTATTCCTATATAAATGTAAAACATTTTACAATTTTTAATCATAATCGTCGAAACCGTTATCAAAATATTTTTTGGAGTATTTGGGGGAGAGCACCCCTAAATTTAGAATAAAACTTATCGATTTCACCTTGGGGTTGATTTTCTTTACCTGTATACCAAATTATATCAAAATCGACCGATTAGTTGGCTTCTTGTGATACATGACAGACAGACATTTAATAAAAGAAACAAAAAATTAATAAAATAAAAAAAAAAAAAACACTTTTTTGGACTATGGGAAGGTACCTCAATAAGTGATCCAATTTTTGCGCCATTTCAATACTTTCGCTCTATGTATACCTACTGCATGTATGAGAAATTATGAAAAAAAATTGATGTTAAACTTAAGGCAAAGAAGAATGATTTTGATATGTTGCAAAGTTAAGGTAATTGAGATGTGCATCCAATTACTTACTCTGTGTGATTTTGGTCTGTATCTTCTCTTTTTTAGTTATGTATGTAAAAGTATTGATGCTGGGAGTTTAAGTGCTTCTCTTCTACCTGTCGATTTGAAATTTACAAGTGAACCCTTGAAATGGTATAGTGTAGATTCATCTGTAAATCTGGCTAATTTCGGTCCATACTTCATCTTAAAAGCTAAAGAAAATTATACTCTAAAACGAATGCTCAAGGTATAGTGTTATTTAACTATTTTACACTTTGAAGATATCTGTTCTTTTATTTATATTTATTTTCACATTCAATTTGTTAGATTAATATGTAAGATTTGTTTAAGATCCTTGAATAGCATTATATATTTTTATTTTTTTAGGAAATGCTTACAGTGATACAAGCAAAAATTGAGGGCTGTGAATGTTCAATTGATAACAAATTTGTTGATATGAAAGACGATTTAAAATCCTTTAAAGAAAACGAAGAAAGGAAAATAATAGAACTAGAAAAGTCTACTGGGAAAAAATTAAATTTTGATTCCAAATCCGTTCAAGTCCAGTTATATGACAGAAGGGTGAGCACAATTATTATTTGATTACTTAATACTTAAATTATACTTCTCACGTACATTCTAAAGTTTGGTTAATGCCTTCGTTTAATCTGTATGTGGTGTTAATCTGACACTCTTTTTTGAATAGCAGGGTTTTCTTTATTCTTTTTTTTTTTTTTTTTTTTTTTTTTTTTTTTTTTTTTTTTTTTTCTCAAGAGAAATTGTTTCAGCATTTATTAAAACCTACCTCTCCACTAATTCTGTGTTTAACAAAAACTTTTTTGACATTTAAAATTTTTCTTTTGTTGTAAATATTTTTTGTGTTTAAATAATGTTTGCAGTTACCAGAAGAATTTTCATTTAAAGTTGATCGTGTAGAGCAGGCAATCGAAATAAATTTTAAAGGAGACATTAGCAGTAGGGTATTTATTACAGGCTCAACAACATTAGAAGAAACAGTAAAGGTAAAAAAATTTTAATGTATTGTGTGTTGTTTTCCTATTATTAACATATTATGTTCTAACTAAATGTAGAACTTGTATTTACTAAGTATTTATTGTATCCTTATTAGGTGAATTTAATTCATAGCGTTAAGTTAGTTTATAAACAGCATTTTTTATAGTTAAAATCCAATGCACAGATGAATGAATGTATATTGTTTTAACTAGAATTTGAAATAGTCTACATTTATGCAAGGGAAATCCAGAAAGTAAAGACTATTTAGCTTTATATACATGATATTATTTTATTTTTCTAAAGATGTACATTCATTATTGTTACAGTAATAATGAATTTACGTAAGAATGGAAGTTACTGTAATGAAGATTAATATGCGTTAAATGAGTGTATTCAGAAAGTAAGTTCTGTTTCTTTCCTTGTTGTGGGGTGTCAGTTTACCGCCCTTTGAGGTTAGGAAAAACAGTAAAATTCAAATAACTCTGGTTCTAAGCAAGATATCAAAAATCTAATCACAGGCTTCATTCCTAATTTTAATTCTGCACAATTTGAGCCCTATTTCAACTTTTTATTATAAATAGTACAGGCGCCATTTTGATACAACGGGTTTTATCGTTGTATTAAAATGGCGCCTCTACTATTTATCATAGGAAGTTGAAATAGGGCTCAAATTGTGCAGAAATAAAATTAGGAATGAAGCCTGTGATTATATTTTTGATATCTTACTTAGAAGCAGAGTTATTTGAATTTTACTGCTTTTCCTAACCTCAAAGGGCGGTAGAGCCTTAACAGTGAACATTCAGAATGACAGTGACCAATCAAAATGGTCGCTGATATGGAAAATCTTGCTAGTTGCAAAACAATGAATGACTGCATTCACCATGCATTTTGTGCATAAAGAGAACATTATGAAAGATAGTTGGCGTTTGAAAATTTTCTGTGTGGATGGACTAAATAACATCCATGGCATAAAGATGTGGACTTGTCTCTGATTAATTTGATAAGGTGAATGAGAAAACGATATTGAATTATGGTTAAGATTATCTAAATATGTTGTTGTAAAAAATAAAAATACCGATCCTTTAAGCAATAAATTATTAATGACCTAATAATTGTCTCACACTCAAAACAGGCAAATCTTGTAAATAATTGAGGTATAAATTTATGAATGAATAAACTTATTATACAAAATGTCCTGCCTGTTTATTTAACTAAACTTACTTTTCTGGACAGCTCTCATATTTATATTATTATACTAATACTTATTGGACAACCTTATTTTGTAAATTTGTATATATTTTTTTTTTTTTTTAGGCTGTGAAGGAAGACTTGATACGATGTTGTTCTTCCAAATTTGAAATGCATTGGGAAACTAATGATGATGTGATCAACACTAAGAATGGTGGTGAGATTGTTCATACACTGTTATCAGTTAATTATTGTACCATTATCAAATAATATGTTAGTCATTTTAAATAATTTGTTTGTTTTTGTTTTTTTAGAGAAAATTAACGAGGAACATGTGTTGCCTCGACGTGTTCTATTCACTTTACCTGACTCCAATATTCAGTTTTCTGAATATTTATTTCTCGATGAAAGCGCAGAAGATGTAGTACCTTCCATTCAAGAAAACTTGGGAATCCACATTGAACGCTCTTCTATCTTAGATGTTTTGGAAGCTAAATGTGGTGAGTTTATATAATTTTATTTTTGTATTTTTATATAAAGTTATCATATTCATTTGCTCATGGCAAGGGAAGTGAAATGGGAGGAGGTAGTCCTAACATTTTTTTAACAGTTACATACATGAGATCAATCAGGCTCCAGCCGTGCTGTTGGAAGGTTTTGTGGTCGTTTGTTCACCTGATGTAACAACAGTCAGAAACCTGAAAACAACGTGCACTTCAGATTTGGCAGAAGTGTATATTGCAGCACTTATTTTGGGAAGCTACAGCACACAACCTTCCTACAAGAACGGCTAGACGCCAAATGAGCTCGTCTACCGGTCTTTAAAGGAATGGTCACACATAAGTTGTTACTAATTTAATAAGTTTATACGATAAGAAGTGTCTCAAGGGGATTAGGGAAACAGTCTTGTTATTGAGATGCTCTTTTTGTTGAGGGAATGGTGTCCCTAGCCTACTACTTTCTGCGCTTAGTGTAAACAGAGGTTACTTTCTGATCAGCCATTGTAGATGTAGAAAAGCAAATATTAATTCTAGAAATAACATAAATTTAAATTTTTGGGGATCTTAAAATTTTTAAAAGTCCAAAAAAAGTTTATTTTAATATTTTATCTTCTTTTTTTTTATAAAATCAGGATTATGGAGATAAAATTATGTTGTGGGACCTTTTATTATAGTATACATACTAATACAACTCACATATTTTTAAATTGTACACTTATTATGTACTTTGGTTTTATAATATAAACTCCTTTTTTTTCAGAAACAGCAACTATTCCTCCAAAATCTGATGACAACCTTGCACAGCAATCAAAAGCAGTTACTGATCCTAGATCCAATAATTTATTTATTATTTCAATGATAATTGTATCAATAATTGTTTTAATAATTTCACTATTTATTCAGTTTGCTTGAAATTATTTATATTTACTATTATGTTTTATTCCATTTAAAGAACTGCACCATCCCTAAATGTGTAATGATCTTTAAAGAAATTTAAATGACATAAAATTTAAACTAATGTGGGTCATTTCCTCTTAGCAGATGACTGAGGTAGAAGGAGTAATAGTTTTAAGTATCTAAGCTGTTTTTCCTCTTAGATTTCATTCTTATTTTGAAATCTTGAAATTTGTGGGGAAAGAAAATAGGAGGAAATAGATTAAATTAGTTTTTATTTTGTTATACATGAAAATATCAGTATTTAATTAGTAAAATACTGCTGAAAATAACATTTAGTATTCTGATATTAATGAGACTTTTAGCTGGTTTAAAAAAGTTCAGTTGATAGTAAGATGTTGGTAGGTCAGTGAACTTTACTTTATTTTTCTTAAGAAATGTTATACTTAAACTATTGCGGAAGCTTAAACTACTCCAAAACATTCTTGCGTCCTCAAAATCATTATTTATTTTAATTTTGGTAAAAAAAAATATAAAGGATAGAGTGTGGCGTTCTTGTGTTACCCTCTATTGGATTAGTGGTATAATTGTTTTCTTATGTATTACATTTAAAGTCCAACTTTGTATATATACAAGAAAATTGTAATTATTTTAGGTTGATTTTTTTTCTCTTTCTATCTCTTTTTTAACTCATATCTACATTGAATATCATCCTCTTGGATCCAAATGATAAAACAGTCACACGATAAGTTGTTACTAATTTAATAAGTTTATAGTTCTTTTACTCAGTGACTGATTGGATGTACTAAACTAAAGCCGGCCATACACATTGCGGTATACCTAACAGGTAAATCGGAGCGTGAGTGCTATCAAATAATGACATAACTGCTCAGTTATGATGGCACACACGCTCCGGTTTACCTGTCAAGTATACCGCAAAGTGTATGTGTATGTGCGTGTGTGTGTGTGGCCGGCTTAAAACATTTCTGAGGATGAAATGCCGTCTCTAATTGATAACATTTAATTTAATCAGGTTTTAGTTAGTTTTTTTTTTTTTTTTTTTTTTAGCTTTTATTGCAATTTTATGTACTTTTGTTGTTATTGTTATTTAGTTTATAATTGATGTACCAAAATGAAATGTTTCCTAGTTAAAGAATCCTTTAAAACCTATATGACTTAGAGATCCTTTCTCTTTTCTTGGTAAGAAAAGTTAAATAACTANACAGTCGGACCTCCTTATAACGAACTTCTGTAAAGCGAAAATCTCTATCTAATGAATTTTTGTCCCACGGATTCTCTATACTAAGTGATTCTATACTAAAAAATTCTATATAACAAAAATTTCTATACATCAATTTCTTTTCTGGAACCATCGAGTTCGTTGTATGGAGGTCTGATTGTATTTGAGAATTTTAAGGATTAATATCCAAAAATTGTGTTTTTTAATGTCTTTGGGAATATCTCATTAACAAAGCTTTTCTGGACCCATTTTTGTAGGAACTTTTTTGTTCAGCGTCTAATTTCCTATGAGAACCTTAAGTGTTTATGGTTTCGTTAAGGGTCACTATGTCTGCATTTGTTCAAGAATTGGTTGAGATCCTTTCCAAATAATTTCATGCCTGGTCACTATAATTAAAAAANGTTTCGGTCTAAATTTCAGAGAAAATCTAAGAAAACTTACTTAGTTGGCTATGAGGGCAACAGCCCCAACTACAGACTTTATGATCCTGCTACAAAACAAGTAAATATTTCTAAAGACGTTGTGTTTAATGAAGAAACATTGTACAAAGACAGTAACCACAATAATTATTTTATTTTAGATTTAAAAATAAGTGAAGAGGAGACAGAAAAAGAAGACAGAAGAGATGATGAAGGGATGATTTTAGGAGACAGAACAAATTTGAAGCGTCCAGCCTGGTGTAGAGAAGACGAATATCAACTTTGTGCAGCAGAAGTAATGGAAGAACCTAAAACTTACGAGNGTATGTATTTTGAATGTTGTTTAGTTTTTTTTTATAATTTATTTTAAAGATACAAGAAAATATATATATATATTTTTATAAACATTTTGTAAATTGGATATAAATGTTATAAATATCTTTCAGTTTTTTCTCTACATATAAGGATTAAAATTGAAATTGATTACTCTCTTAATTTCCCTTGTCCTCATTATTGAACTATATTTTCCTTTTATTTTTCCATTGGACTTAAAAATAAAATAAAATAAGTCTCCTAGTTAAATATTTTTCATTCATTTGTGATAGGTTCAGACGTTCACTTTATATATATGTGCTTCCCTCCAAAAGTATTGCAACACCCTTGACAAGTATGTATAGTAGTATTGAAACATCATTTTTTACCTGGTTTTAAACTGAACAATTATATTCAAACCCAAATTGATAGCTGTTGACATAAACTTTGTCAACTCTGTACAAGTGNTGTTCAGCGTCTAATTTCCTATGAGAACCTTAAGTGTTTATGGTTTCGTTAAGGGTCACTATGTCTGCATTTGTTCAAGAATTGGTTGAGATCCTTTCCAAATAATTTCATGCCTGGTCACTATAATTAAAAAACTAGTACGTTGATCTTAACTTATCAAAAGCTTAAGTTTGCCACATTTCTAACATTCTTATTTAAGAGTAGAAAGCTCTGAAATTTTATGGTTGAATTTAAAAAAAAAAAAATATTTTTAAATGTAACTGGACTTAGTATTAGATAATTACATGTATTTTAAATATTTTAGTGTGAAACATGAGCATTTTACTTCAAAGTTACACAAATTTAATACCAGTCTAACAAATTTTCCCTTATAATAGTTGGATGTGGCAAGGACAGTTAAATACGACTTTTACATATTTCTACTTCTATAGTTCTCTCAGCAAGGTATTTTATCAAAGGAGGGGGTCAGCCAATTTATTTTGTTTCAGCCTATCACTCATTCCTCTGTAATACTTCCAAAATTTAGTTATGGGATTTTAAATGGACTTATTTTTGGATGTACTTATCCACTATATTCATTATTTAAGATAATTTAAAATGCATTTAATAGCTGTGTTTTTTTGTAAACAGTTTTTTTTTAATCAATAAAATTAATCTCTTATAGGTTAGTTCCATCAAAAAAATTTGGAAAAAAAAATATGTGTGAGTCTCACGTATTGGTGAAACTTAAGTTCTAGAATGCATTGCTCTCTTTAATTTTTTGACGAATGTATTATTTCAGGATTAAGAAATGGTTATGAGAAATTGAATTGAAAATAAAAATATTGCTACGCTAAGGCCACCACATTTATTCCAATAAAAATAAATGTTTGTTTTGATTTGTAGGTCTTTAAATAGTAAATAGATATAATACAATTAATCTGTAACTGTTACACTTGGACGAGTCTCGAATCGCAACCTTCGTTACACAATGTCACTATATGAAAAAATCTGTCCGAGACAACTCACACAAGCTTGCTCATATACATAGTTTTCGTATGTTCATTTAATTATTATTAAAAATTTCATCAAAAATTATCATAAAAATAACTTCTCCCGGGCAGGGAATCGAAGCCGGGCTCTCTCCATCCGCGTTTTATGCTATTTTCTCAGGAACTAGATTTTTTCCGGAAAACGGCTTATACTGTTAGATTCGTATTTAAATTGATTACAATAGAATTTTTTAATCAAAATCGTCGGAACCGTTTTCGAGTAATACTTTTTTTTCATGTTTTTTCAGAGTTCTTGGGGGGGTATCGCCCCCAAATTTGGAGCTAAAATTCATTTCTCGATTTCACCTCGGGGTATGATTTTCGAACATGTATGCCAAATTTCATCAAAATCGGGCCAGTAGTTTAGGCTCTAGGCGTCTGCACAGACAATAGACAGACATTTTTTAAAAACCACTTTTTGGACTCCAGGGGTCCTCAAAACGTGTAAATCCATCAAAATCGAATTTTCGCGCCATCACAATACTTATTTCATATGATAATTTTATCACTACTTTATCAATACCATCACAATAATGGACCAATTCCCATGTGACGTCACTAAACTGTCATTTTAGCGCTCCTTGTGGCAAGAACCTCAACTAAAATGTCAAACTTTTCTCATTTTATAAGGTTTTTTCCCAGGCACCACTTGTTTTTCCCCTTTTTTCACCTTTTATTGTAATTTTATTTACATTTATTGTTTTTGTTAATTAGTCTGTAATTGTTAAATTGTGTTAGTTTAGTTTTTAGTTAGTTTTTTTCGTGTATTGTGTTAATTTAAGGACAATTTAAAACCGTGTGCTGGTTAGGTTAGAGTTAGCTTATTTTTTTTT
>KZ652835.1:19104-35514 GCA_001010745.2 Gerris buenoi | reverse complement strand
AATTTAACAATTACAGACTAATTAACAAAAACAATAAATGTAAATAAAATTACAATAAAAGGTGAAAAAAGGGGAAAAACAAGTGGTGCCTGGGAAAAAACCTTATAAAATGAGAAAAGTTTGACATTTTAGTTGAGGTTCTTGCCACAAGGAGCGCTAAAATGACAGTTTAGTGACGTCACATGGGAATTGGTCCATTATTGTGATGGTATTGATAAAGTAGTGATAAAATTATCATATGAAATAAGTATTGTGATGGCGCGAAAATTCGATTTTGATGGATTTACACGTTTTGAGGACCCCTGGAGTCCAAAAAGTGGTTTTTAAAAAATGTCTGTCTATTGTCTGTGCAGACGCCTAGGGCCTAAACTACTGGCCCGATTTTGATGAAATTTGGCATACATGTTCGAAAATCATACCCCGAGGGGAAATCGAGAAATGAATTTTAGCTCCAAATTTGGGGGCGATACCCCCCTAAGAACTCTGAAAAAACATGAAAAAAAAGTATTACTCGAAAACGGTTCCGACGATTTTGATTAAAAAATTCTATTGTAATCAATTTAAATACGAATCTAACGGTATAAGCCGTTTTCCCGGGAAAAATCTAGTTCCTGAGAAAATAGCTTAAAAAGCGGATGGAGAGAGCCCAGGTTTGATTCCCCGCCCGGGAGGTGTTATTTTTATGATAATTTTTGATGAAATTTCCAATAGTACTTAATGTACATATATGAGAAAGTTGGTCTGAGTTGTCTCGGACCGATTTTTTATTTATTTTGTAAAGAATTGGAGCTTTTTAATTAAATTTGTGGAAGGGTATTATGGATAATTTTGGATTATATATTTTTACTTTTCCTCACTACCTAGAGTAGGAAAAGTATTTTTTATTTTTTAAATGGAAATTTTTTATTGGATTTTAATTAAGGTTATTTAAATGGGTATCATAGGTAGTCTGTGGACTGACTTAGAGGGGACCAACCTGGAATTTGGCTAGTAAATTAAGGAAAAAACCACTGAAAACCTTAATTAGGTTGTGTTGACACGTGTCCTTCCAGTTGAAAAAAAAACTTTTCTATTGGCAGTTATGGCTTTTTTTGGTGGGATTTCTATTGGTGAGTGGGAAGTGATTTATTTCTTTTTAAGAATTTTAGTGTGAGCGTATTATTTTTTAATTTTGGGAAAATTATGGTCTTCATAGATTAGCTATAGGTTTGTTCCAACCNACTTTTCTATTGGCAGTTATGGCTTTTTTTGGTGGGATTTCTATTGGTGAGTGGGAAGTGATTTATTTCTTTTTAAGAATTTTAGTGTGAGCGTATTATTTTTTAATTTTGGGAAAATTATGGTCTTCATAGATTAGCTATAGGTTTGTTCCAACCACACTTCAAACTGGTTTGGAACTGTCGACGCATGCGCATTAGGTAGGAACAGGGCGTTCCAACGAAGCCCAAACTCAAACTCTGACTGTTAGTCGGCTGTTCCAACCACGCTCTGTTTGAATCACGGATTGGTTTGGTACCAGTCAGAGCAGTCAGCGATCGGAGGCAGGGACTAGTAGTTTGGGATTGAATTTCGGTGAACAGAAAGTAACCTTCCGCTTTATTGTTTTTGTTTTGATTTCGCTCGCCTATTATTTTCCTTTCTTGTGATTCAAATCTTATTTTTAAAATGATTTTGTACCACTGCAATGATTAATTTTTGTGCATATAATGACATTTTCTAGATATTTCTGAAAAAAATAAAAATTGGACCTATTTCCAAGATGTACTTTTGGTACTTATTCCATTTTCAAACAAATATCGAAAGAATCCGATTTATTTCAGAAATTTTTCTTTCTCTAACAGGACTAAGATTAATACATTTTTTTTAAAAAACAAAAGAGCATTCAGGATTATATCAATAAAAATACGTGTGTGCCGTGAGTACTAAAACAATTTTTTTTTATAAAAGTGCTAAAACCTACCACATCAAACAGTTTGGTTCGAGTTCAGGAGCGTTCCAACAAGACGGAATCACAAATCAATTTCCAACTGAGTAATTTTCGCGCATGCGCATTATGTCAATCACGGACAAATCCGAAACTGATTCGGAACTGGCGGTTGGAACAAACCTAATGATTCATTTGACATAATTCATTTATGCTTGGCCTGATTGCCAGGTTTTATCCCACACTTGTGTATTTTGATTTTTGTATTTGCCTTGGGGATACATTGGTAAGTGAGTGAAGGGCGAAGGGGCTGAATTACATGTAGGATTAGTAAAATAAAAAGGGCCTAAACTAGTTTCTTAATTACTAGGTTTGACCTCCTTGTTCTACTACTTCTACCTCTTTATTCATTAGTTTAATTATGATAATAAGAACAGGTTTATATCTGATCTAGGTAATTACTGTCAATTGCAAAGTGAAATGCCACAATTTTTATTTTATTTATTTATTTTTTTTCTTTTTCTTCTTTTATCAACTCTTCCTTATGAAATTGTATATTTTTTTATAGGTTAATCGAAGTAACTATTAAAACTTAATTATTTATTTATTTTAAGGTGAAGACAAGGTTTTGAACATCATTAAGGACATGGAAGACACTGTGTATAGACTGAAATCTAACAATGAAAATTTGCCACTTTATGAACAAAAACTTATTCCAAACCATCCCTACAAAGAAGTAATTTTTCCTAATTCAATATTTATCAATTATTCAGCTATACCACATTAACCTTGTTGTATTCATTTATACTCTCTCAAACTAGTAACTCTACTTAGATAGAATAAATAAATACACTGTTAACTTACTTGCTAATTTTATGATTATTGTAAATTTTCTAGCAGCCATTAAATAATAATTTATATCCTACCCAAGAAGTCAATAAAGTTTTTGAAGAAGGATTTGCAAGACTTGAAACAACATGTAAAACTTTAGAAATTACCTGTGCTAGATTGAAAGAAGAAAATACACAGCTTCAGTTGTAAGTGAAATTTCCTTTTTAGTTTTCTATACCGACAAACCTCAACTTAATTTAATTAATTTATTTTGTTAACTATAATTTTAGGTTTCTGTTCAAGGTATGAAAAGAAACCTTATATAACGGTTCTGTCAATTCATAAACTACTATTGCTAGGAACATGAAAGTTGGCACACAGGGGCTCGGCATTTGTGACAACTGTACTCTTTTTGGAGTTTTCACACTTAATATTTCCAATATGGTGGGCGACCAAAAAAATGTTTTCAGTTACCATGAAGTGTTATACATCAATTTAAAGGTCTTGAAGTATAGAAAAAGAATATGCAGCTACTAAAATTTTACTCTTCATAACTTAATCGTTCAGTAAATATTGCCAAGGTACAGAAAAAATATTAGTACGATTTAAAAAAAGAAACCTTAAAACTCTTTTTAACCTCTGTTACACTATAAGAAAAGATAAATAAAACGCATTGACATCTAGTGGATTTTAATCGTACTATGAAGCATTTCTATTAAGATTGCAGCGCTAAAAAACGGCAGTTTTTAAGTTCAATTTTTTAACGAAGAATGTGTCCTTGGAATCCTCATGATCATTTATGTATTTACATACATAAATGTATGTATTAGTTTGACCCTAAAGATTTATTTCACATTGTTCTTAAAAAAAATAAAATGTGTAAAATTATATCACATAACTCAATGTGCGTAAAAAACATTCTTTATTATAATGTTCTATTGTTTAACTTCCTCCTTTACTTTTGCTTATTGTTATCAGTTGTTTGATGTTATCACATTGTTTTGGTCCCAATGTGATTAAATTTATGTCATCTGCTGTATTTACAAATTAATTTCTACTATAAATTGGTAGTTTGCCTGAAGATTTTTTTTTTTAAATTTACGTATATGTATATTACTTGCAATTTCATTTTGCTATAAGTAATGAGGATAACAATTTCATTGAGTGACATGGATTGTCATAAGAGGAGAGGCTACTCAGTGGTAGTACTCCTGTCGTGCATGAAATTAATCTACTTCATTGGTTGTGAACTATAGTAGCAGGTCACGAAGATTACATTTAAATTTCTTAACTTCAATTAATTTTTACCAAAGAAAAGAAAATGAAAAGGCTATTCTTGGAGGGACTTATAAATAAATAAATTTTGCATGCACACTGAAATCTACTACTCAATATACTCAATCATTAATGTTATTATTATTTTTTGTTATATTTTTTTGCCTTATTTTTATCAATAAAAACTTTTCTTTTTTTTTTTAGAGAGTTGCAGAAAAAAGATGCCACAATCTCTATTATGAATAAAAAAGAGAAAGACCATCTTGAAAAAATTGATTTGCTCAATAAACATATTACTTTTATTAGTCAAAAAGATGAGCAATACTCAGAGTCATTGAAAGATTTAACAAAATTATTAAACAAAGTCCAACAAGAGAACAAGGTTAATTTTTTTTTTTAATCAAAAATCAATTTTTTTCACTTATTTTGATTACTGCAGTTATTATTAATTGTCTTAATTCTATTGATTTTTAATTTTAAAGTAAAACATTGGTAAGTAAGCCACTCGAAAATAAGGCGAGGCCTCATAATAGGCCAACTATTCATTTTAAATGTTGCAAGCATGATATTCAAACATCAGGGAATTGACCTTAATAACACTTTCTGAAATCTCAACATTAGTAGGATGGTAAAGACTCCCATCCCCTCGCTTAAGTTGAGAAATCTAGATATGTTTTACTTGTTGACATACATTCTCTCTCAGACAGTATTGGTAATTTACTTTTTCATATAAATAGAAAGTATTGTGATGGCGGGAAAATTTGATTTTCAGATTTTTATGGATTTACACCTTGAGTCCACAAAAGTATATTTAATTAAATCTCTATCTGACCTGTGGAGCCTTAACAACTGGGCCAATTTTGACAAAATGTGGCATACATATTCAGAAAAAGAATACCCTGATGTAAAATCGAGAAATGAATTTTAGCTCCAAATTTGAAGGTGCTACCCCCAAAAATCTAAAAAAAAAAAATTGAAAACAGTTCTGATTATTTTGATTATTTTTTTTTAAAATGTGGTCCATTTAAATACAAATCTAATATAAGCCGTTTTCCTGGGTAAAATCTAGTTTCCAAAATATTGATGAAAACAAATCTGTTTTTGTTTATAATTGAAAACAAAAAGTAAACACTACCTGTCAAACATTTTAAATACTATATTAACTAGAAATCATGTGGCTCTATCATTGAAGTTTGCTTAATGCAATAAATATTTAATATTACGCAAATTAATAGTTAATCATGATGAGTTTATAGTTTAAAATTATGATTGGAGTAAACGGTAGTGCCGGGTGGGACTACCACTTTACTTGGAAGGTTCTATAGGAACCCTCTTAATGGTGGGTTCACAGCTAGGCGGATTAACACACGTATCTGTGTGTATAGATAACGATATATTTATGTTTTCTGGGATCTGGGATTGAGATTATAAAAGTTAGCCTGAGTTGTCTCGGACAGATTTTTTAATCTAGCTTACAGTCTGATTGCATCACGCATATAGTTTTTTAGGCAGTTTCATAATACATATTGATAGTACTCATGATCTAATGTTATTTTTGTATTATTATTTCCTGAATTGTTTAGTGTATTCAGCCTCTGAAGGAAATCAATACTCGGTTGGACTCAAAAATTAATGATTTAATTAAAGAAAAAGATGGATGTATATTTGAAAATCAGATTTTAAAATTGGAAAATGAGAAGTTGAATTTGCTCCTGGAGATTAAGGAAAAGCAGCTACACAACTACAAGGATATATTTTTGTAGGTTTTTTTTATCTTTATTAATCTAAATTATTTATGATTTATTGCGGTATCTTATAGTTACTGTTTAAGTAATTTTTTTTTAACAACTTGTCTTGCAAGATTGCTGATTTACGCATATACAAGCAAATGCATATTTATTTAAGGTTTTTTTTCCCCTCCAGATGTTGTTATTCCAATAAAATTAACATTATCTTGATACCTTGATTTGATGTATTATGTTATAGTGGTTTAGAGGACAAAGTGAAGAAGGAGGTGAAAGTAATGCAGAGTCGATGTGTGAGTGAAGATTCAGATCCAGATTCGTCAGCTCCTTTGTGCTCCAGTCCAAATACATCAGGCTCTATCATGGCACCAGCATATGGATCTTGGCGTGGTGTAAGTCGTGTATCATCTCATGCTGACGGAGATAATCATCCTCCTTCCCGATACCAGGCTAACTTTCATCTTCCTCACTCTGGGAAGGTAGTAGATAGACACATAGAGAGTCCCAAACACCCATTTATTCCGAGTAAAGATTATGCCAGCCCATATGATGATCCAATTCATGTTCTACCAAATTTAGAGGTACCTCCTACCCAAAATCCATTGGATGGCATAGAAGGAATTAGAGGTCAAATTAAGATGTTATTTTCTGATAATAATTCTCAAATGAAAGTTACTTCTAATTGTAAACAAAATCCTCAGGCTCAATGGACAAATTTAAATACACTTCACTCTTCTGCCACATCCTACAATACAACTACCTAGGTTTCCCCAGTCCCTATTATTATGTCATTCATTATTTTATGGGTTGACCAATCATTGCAACCGCTCATTGGATTTTTAAAGTGATAAACTAAAGTTTTTCCCGCTGAAGAGATGACTTCAATCTGCATGCCCTCAAAATATGGTAAATAAGTGATATTCAAGGAAATATATGACAAAATATACTGTTATAATAACTTATTCTGATTTTATTTTTGTGAAGACTTTCTCATGAAACTTATTGTATCATACTTAGATGTGTATATATTTGTAAGAATACTAATTTTGTATATATTTATACTGCTAATTAACCCTTTTAACTTATTTGTATATATTATGTTGTTTACAATTTGGTTTGAGTGAACCTGTTACATTCATTTATTTATCCTTTATATAATTAGAAAGCTACTTCTTAGCAAAAAAAAAAAACTGTAAAAATCAATTATTTGTTTTGTAACAATGACAAACGTGTAGACATGATCTAACTTACAATATAGCTATCACACAATTATTAAATTGTTGTACATGGTGGTGAATTCTAAGCAATAAGATTTACAAAACATCGAAAGATACTGAGTTGTCTATAAGAAAAAAATGTAGATAAATCCCACCTATAAATAAAAGCAAGTGATGTTTAACTTATGAAATTAGGGTTACATATCACCAAATCAAGAATAAGATGTGATTGGTATTATTTAAAAAATAAAAGAGGATATAAATAAATATCTTCTTATCCATGTGATCTTCCCTCCAACCTTTTCAACTGAAATTAACATTGTTACAGGTTGACAATGAAAGAGTATATTATATTTCATTCAATCAGATGTCTTAATATGTAATATAAAAAAAATAAATTAATTAAATATTCAAAATTAGAACAGCCTAAAGCAAATTAATTATATGGCATTTTTATTTTTATATGATAATGATTACATTTGTAAATTCTAATTCTTTATCACTGTTTATATGACATGAAATGATGTGTTTTTCTATTATATTTTATTTAATCAATGTTGTTTTTTTTTCTTTTCTTTTTATTTGTTTTTGTTCCCTCCTTGTTTTTATAGCTTTTCGTGAACTTTGGTAGGATTAAATTAATATATTGTCTGTAGTAAGAGATTGAAGTGCAAAGTCTTTTATTTTTTTCTTAAAACTACAGCCTACATCCAACTTACTTATCTTTTATTTTATTAGCAAACGTTGTCGATACTGTAGGGAGTGTAAAGTGGTGACATAACTTACATTTGTGCCTTTTATGAAAAGTTATTGTTAGAAGTCAAAAATATGTATTTCTTTTATGTTTTAATACTTAATGTCTGTTTTAAAAGTGTCTTCTCTTATTCATTTGATGATTTAGTAAGTACTTTTCAATTTGTATTGATCTTACATACACATTCATCCACTGGATAATAATATATAAGTGAACTGTGAAAATACTCAAAACAATTGTATGTTTTTTTCACAGGATTTAAGTGGAATTGATTATTGGGAAAATAATATGGTTGCTACACCATCTATTGATGAATATAATGAAGATATATACATGCCTTATTTATTTGATTCTGGTGTTGGCAATAGAGAGGGTAAGTTAACTTTGTTTAGTAACTGAAACCTAGATATGGGGCCCTCTAAGAAAAGAAAGATGGATTTACTGATTACTAATCAAAATTAGTAGCTTTCCATTTATATTCATTAGAATACCAGTATATAGAATATCAGTTATTTTCCTTCTTCAAATCTATATTTTTAGATTCATTTACAAGGTTTGGTTCTTTTGCTTTTTCATTGATATGATAAATCACCCTACCAGTAATGAAGTGATTGTTCAGACAGTACATGAACTCAAATTGCACATGCCTGAGAGAAAAAATTGAAAGATGAGTCAGGATTGAATAATTAGCACTATTTTGTCATAATTGTGCGACTAAAATGGTTAGTAAATACCATGTGTTGACTGACTATTAAAGTGAGTTAGTGGTAATTAATATTAAGATGATAGTTGGAGATTCGT
Source organism: Gerris buenoi (assembly GCA_001010745.2). NCBI lineage: Eukaryota > Metazoa > Arthropoda > Insecta > Hemiptera > Gerridae > Gerris > Gerris buenoi. The sequence continues at coordinate 26,967 of KZ652835.1, read as the reverse complement.
TCCAAAAGTGGTGTGTGTGCGGAATAGAGAGGGCGGGCAAAGTCAAGTTAAGCTGCATCCCATCCACCCTTTAGCTCTAGAAGAAAATTTAGTTCTTTCATTATGTTGTTTCAATTTCTTTTATCTCCAGAAGGGAGAGAAAGAAAAAGTGAACTTTTTTCCCTAGATTAAAGGGAGGAATGTTACTCATTGCACCCTGTCAGGTTGAACAGAGAGTAATGGAAAATAAGGGAATCATGAAGTGTCATGATTCCCTCCAGTGTTGCCCTAAACAAAGCACAAGTAAGTAAGGTTGGTGCTAAATATACTATTTAATTTATTAACTGTTGTTTCATTAATGTCTAAATCTAAATGTCATCTTCACACATCTCATATAACCTCCACAATAGTTGTCATGGTGAGTCATCAATAAAACAAACAAACTAGTTAAAATTGAAATAATAATTTATTAATGTAGATAAACTAATCCATATTACAGGGCCGCTTCTAGGATCTGAGGGCCCATAGGCTGGACTTGATAAATGGTGTTGGTGCTGTGAAGAAACGGCTGTCCGACTGCCCTAAGGACAAGGTGGACCGCAGCGGGGTTTACTTGTTAAAATGCGGTATTTGCTCTTCATCCTACGTGGGCCAAACCGGGCGTCGTTTTCGAACNACTTTGAAATTAAAATCATAAACAATTATTTTTTTCTCTCCTTTCTGTAGATAAAATCTTTTATGTCCCTTAGGAGTAATAATCAATCGTTCCTAAGGAAAATTATTTAATTAAAAATTATTTAATTAACTTCATTGCTCAGGATACAATCACTTCGTATATTCGGATTGTACATGCCACCACCTTGCAATTAGGTGATAAAATCCCGCATATTAAATTAAAAACCTTAATTTTGTGTACCCTTGAATTTTCAATAGCCACTCTGCACCGCTTCGCGGTGCTAAGCTCGTTTCCTGAAGAAAAACAACCCTCCTGTATATAAACCACGTAGTTAGAGGTCAAACTCAAAAAAATTTCGATGGCAAGTACAATCCGAATTAGCCCACTTACTTTACTCCCTTGGTGTGTAAATTTTGTTATATTGTCTTCTAAATATTGACATTTCAATTAAATTGTTTAAATAAAATATAAATAGGTTTTTACATTTTTAAGATTTTGCTTTGGAAAGAGTATTCATATTAAATACAGTGCTCCTTAGTAAGCATTCAAATTTTGCCTTATTATTGAACAGCCTGTATCTGGAGGAGGATCAATTGATATGAGTGAATCAATGTTCCGTGTTAGATACCAACCCATGAATGTATTTTATCTTGCACAATTGAATACTTGCTCCCTCTCAAACAAAGACATCTTATAGTTGGGTTACCATACGTCATCTTATTTGTTTGAGAAATGTCTAGATTTTACTAAGATGGACGGGAAGAGCAGGGAAATTTCATTCTGCCTCCACAAAATAAAAAAAGCCTTTTCTAAGGAAATTAGTTCATCTGAAAAGTGTGTCAAGAACTAATGATGAACCCATCCCTGGACCCAGCAGAAACTTGCAAAAGTTGAATATGATATTAATAAATATGTAACTATATATTAAACAATTAATATTACCAAATATTATATTAATAAATATACAATGTAATTATATATTTGTAACTTATTTATTTTCCCAATTTCACACACACACACACAAAAAAAAAAAATATATATATATAGGTAGGTATATAACCCCTCCCCCAAGTTCCCTCTGTCCGGATCTGGCGTTCAGAAATTATGGTTACCCTATATAATAGACATGAAAATTAAACTTACATATTTTTCAAACAATTTTAGGCTTGGTGATAAATGATATCAGTGTGGATGAAACTTTTCCTTACGGTAATGGTGTGATCAATTGGAAGGCAATAATGTTTGGAGGAAGGCAGTATCTTGTTGGCAGACAAGAACACAGTGTCAAGCTTATTCAAGTAAAAATAAAACATTTCACATCAGAGAAATTCAACACACTATATTTTAATGAAACCATCATGAGTAAGTGGTTAAAGAAATATTGTATTTTTTTCCTTTTATTTTAATGTATTATAGTAGATTAACTCGCATAACTCCAACATATATATATTTTTTTACAGTTATAATTCATATAACCTGCTAAGAAGTGCTTTTTGCATTTTTTTTTCTTTTAGACTTCTCCCCATTAATTAGCTTTTTTAATGACATTTTTAAATTAGATATTTATAATTTGCTTATTATGAAAACTTCTGTCAAATTATTTTGCTGAAAACTATAAAATATTTTAATTGTGCGTTAAACAAATTTTATATTTGGGCCTTGAATTTGAGGAAAAGTATGCACCCCAAATACATACATTTATTTAATTAAAAATAAAATGTCAATGATATTTACTCTATTAAATAACCTGATGTAATCTTCATCACTGCAGCTAATGAAAAAAAAGTTTGTTAAATTGAAATCCAATACAAGCACGCTTATAACTTAATACTTCTGTAGAAGCTGCTGTCATTTTTAAAATAGATTAAAGATAAAATCTAAATTATTTTATTTATCCCTAATATCAAGAGAAAATTTAATTCCTTTGAATATTTAGGCCCTCCGCACACAGAGCAACTCGAAACAAACTGATTAAAAACTCAAATCGCTAAACAATTGACTATGAGTTTCAACCTGTGTAATTGAATGGGACTCCACACACAGAGCAACTCATTACAAACTGGGTTTGCTTTCTGTCAACTCAAAAATGACTGGAGTTTCCAGTTGAGTTTGTTTGGAGTTGCTCCGGCCTTAGTGCTAAGTCTTGATAGCCAACTCAACTCAAACCACATGGTTGAAGACAACATTACAATGCTCATTCTAGACAATTAAATCAAACCTGTGGAGTTTTGTAGTGTTAAAATCAAATATTTTGTTATATTCATGAAAGTTATCAATCTCAGCGCAGTGGAAACGTGCTGGGCCCATAACCTATTATAATAGCTGTGAAATAAGACACTATTCTTTTTTAAGAACTCAAGGATTATTAATTTAATAATGACAGAATATACATCAAATATAAATATGTCAAACAAACAAAAACATGGTGGGGAGATACAAAGTCGGTCGGTCTCTAACAAGCCGAAGTTCTATGCAGGCTTTTGAATGCTGTTTTTACCTTAAATAAGCCACGGTAACACATCTTATGCATGATTACATTGCTTAAAATGGTTTATGGAAAAAGAGTGGAAAAGTAAAGTATACAAACATTTATGTGGGTATACTTATTTCCAGAATAGAGGAGATCTGTGTTCTCTAATAGGTCTGTACCATTTCAGTTAATGTTATAAGGCCTTGCGGCAATCACAATTACCCTTTTTTCTTTTTCTGCCTGGCCCTGCTCTTCACCTTTATATATTAATTTTATTCATACATAACTTTATTCGATTTGTTATTATTTAGAATTTGAAGGTACAATTGGGCCAATAGTTCTAACTACGCATATAAATTACACTAGCAGCTTGGAAGAAGGCTTTGCTTTAGTAACTGAATTAACTGACGGTCACTTTCAGAGGATACATTGGCTGAAGATTACTACCAAAGGATTAGTAAGTATATATTGTTTGTCTATTGATTGGTGTTATAGAATGCATCTTATTCAATGAGCCCAGTTAGCAGGTTTTCCTAAACTTCAACAGGCATTGCCACAAAATGCATTAATCCATCAAAGTAGTTTTTACTAATTAAGTTATCTACCTGTTTACCTATACTGATGTGTGCGATGTTAATACAATGCAGGTACCATATACTACCTGGTCAAATCCCACCAGAGGAGAAATCATTGATTTGAAATGGATTAAATTTGACTTCAAAGAGTTTTTATTAATAGTCACAAGTGAAGGTAACAATCTGACTACCATAGACATATCTGATTATAAACTGGAAGAAGACAAAATGAGACTAATGTAAGTAAACCAATAATAACAAAATATTATTTAATACTTGTCACTTTAGGTATGCAGTGGCGTACCTAGGGGGGTGCGGTCCGCACCGGGCGGCACATAATTTGGGGCGGCATTTTTTATATTTAGTATTAGTTGTAAAAAACCAACTTATTAACTTCATAAGTTTACTATTGGATTTCTACGACTTATGAATTACTAAGTATAATTTCGAATATTAGGGTTTAGAGTTAGGTGCGGTGACGGGATCGTAAATAGCAGTAAATTTACAGCAGCATAAGCCCAATTTCAGCTCTACAAAACTAATATTTTTCGAGATATGACACGTCAAAAATTTTCAATTATTTCAAAAAAATTAAAATTTTAAGTTTTGCTTTCGTTTTGGGCTGAATATCGGCATAAAACCGTTAACCTACGAGAAAAGTCGTAAGAACTAAACTTGTAGTAAATTTAATTGGCTTCCTTTTACGTTCAATGGCTACTCTAATCGTCCAATAGTTACTGAGATATGACTCTTAGAAAATTGACAGTTTTTCCAAAAAAATTGAAATTTTAAATATTGCTCTTGTTTCGGGCCCAATATCGGCATAAAACCGCTCACCTACGAGAAAAGCCATAAGAAACGTAGTTTTAGTACATTTATTTGGCTTTCAGACAAGCAAAAAATGAAACCTGTAGACGAAATAGTTCTCCTGCAATCGTAAAAAACAAAAAAAGCAAATTTTTATGTTTTAAAAAATTAACCTAAACCACTACCAATAAAAACTTTCGGGCATTTTATGAAAGAAAGAAGTGTGGAATCATGTTTTAAGGTGGAAAAGTGTAATTAATTACATGTATTTACACTTCACGTTTTAAGCAAACTAGAAAATAGTGATATGTTTACCCCTTCATAACTCCGTAATCCTTAACTTTAGCACATAAATGCAAAAGTCCATTTCTGTTCAAAATTTTGTGTAGATTAATTTTGTATATGACAATATTAGCGCTAAACCTCATAGTTTTCGAGATATTTGCGAAAAAAGATTAAAAATACCCTTTCACCCTCCTTTCCTCCCCCCCCCATCCCTACCAAACCTGACGCTGCAAGTCGTGCAACTTTTTATCACTTACTACGAGGAGGGTATAGAACAATTTGGCGTGGGGTAGAATTTCTTTTTTGGATGTTTAGGTTTGGACAATTTTTGAGCAAATTTTACTGTACTATAGGTGGGGAACCTGCGACCTCTGAAGGTTTCTTGTGGTCGTAAAAAAGTATCTTGTTTAAATTTTTAATAAGGTTGCGTTTATAGGTATATCCACTTATGCGACCTCCTTTATTACTGCCTAATTTAAATATGACATCCAATGGAAAAAAATTTCCCACCTACAGTTTGTCTCAATTACAAGTATTTATTTATGTTTATTTATTTATAAAAACCATAATTTGATTGACTTATAAAAAGGGCGGCAAATTGGAGACCGCCCCGGGCGGCAAAATCCATGGTAATAAAATCCAAAGCCCAAGGAGAGCTTTCCACAGTGGTTCATCACAGATTACGCTAGATAACTTCTTCCATTTAAGTCTTTCCCCAATTGGACCTGGCCAACCTGTCTTCACCTTAAGTCCCTCAAGGAGAGCTACAGCCTTTAAAAAGTCTATACCACGAGTCTCCAGTATTTCATTAATTGGAAGGTCCCCGAAATGGGCTTTGATGAGTGCCAACCTTTGTCACTTGGCGGTTGTTAAGGGCACTCTTCGTCTTCAGGTTGGCCAAATTAGCCGAATCGTGAAAGGCAGGGCATGTTGGCATTTTAATGGGGTTAACAAAACCACTCCAGATAAATATAATCCAATTATGAGGGCAGCAGTAAATAAATTGTCGCCAGAAGCTTTATCTTTATTCGGGATTAAGTCGAAAAATAAGAACTAGGGCAGGGGGTTTACATGCCCCTTTAGACAGTGAATGATCAGTAATCCTCAAAAGGTTATGGTTCCTTCAAAATATAAGACTGACTAAATTTAAAAAATTGCACTTTTGTTTTGTGGAAATTTCTCTCAAGAAGTAGAAGATTTAAGTGAAAATCTCAAAAATATACATTTTAAATTGGAATTTAAAGAGGTCTAATACCTTCCAAACATCCATTATTTTGCATAAAATGATATGCAAAATCCGAACTATAGTAATGAATGACACAGGGTTAGCATGTTGTTCCATCAGCTGTATAATGACATTTGTAACTGGATAGATGTCACTTTACTTAAGCAACTACTCATTTATATCGGGATGTAGGTGAAGACTGATCGTGGTGGGGCCCTCACCAATCAGGAATCGAATCCTGACCTCCTGCATGACAAGCATAGATGGCACCAGGATTGGGGACACTCACATTAGATTTGCTAAGTAATAACAAAAATAACATAATAAAAATGAGGCACCTCACTACCATCCTCCATTTAGTTTATCCTTAAAGCCAGGAGCTACATTTATAACTTTAAAATTATTTAAATACCATATTAGAAAAAAGTTGAATTAGAATTAATTTCATTATACGACAATTTTTGTTTGAAGGTGTATAGACAAGGTGAAAGTTGACTTCATGGTGAGTTCAGTCAGCACAGTAGTGCAAGGAGAAGATCTTTATATGGTTCTTGTGTCACCTCATCAACAAATAATTTGGCTTTACAGATATCACCTAAATTTCTATCAGGTTATTATGCTTCTTTTTTTCTTTTTTTTTTTTCATTAAACCCCATATTTTTTTATGAAGAACCATCAAAAACAATACGAATATACATTTTTTAGGAATGTGCAAATTAAATATTATTTATTAATGGGTAGAATACTAACATTTCCAATATTCACTCCACTGACAGTTACAACAACTGTCCAAAAAATTAAAATGGAATGGCTTTGTCCATAAAGGGGCTTACAGCTCATTCCCAGTACTTTAAGTTTTATATGCAAATAATCGAGTGGTAGGAATGAGGGGGATAACAAAAAAGGACCGAGACTTGTGTCACATTGAACATAACATGTTCTACTTAAGTTATGAAATATTCCTCTGATTACATTATTTAAACAAAGTAGTGGTTATTTGTATTTTATCTATTATATTTGTGCTTTATCTGTTGAAGGTGGGAGGCTTTAAACTCTTATTTGGCGTTGTTAGCTCTCAAGTAAATTCGGTAACAGCATTCATTCAGTCAGGCCGAAATTACTTTTTAACAAATGGCAAAGAGCCAAATATCTACCTTCTCAACCGTAATGGAACATTTACCTCCCAACTTCACAACTGTGGTATGAATATTATCTTTTAAATTTCCTACTCCAACTCCGTAGCTTGTAAATTGTTGATTTCTTTGTTCTTACATTTTCAATTAGTTTAGAACGGTAGTTGCAAGTGTGGTGTTTATTTTTAATTTAGTTATTAATTTATTTTATTAGGTTTTAGGTAAATATTTCTTTGTAAATAAAAAGAGAAGGGTATATTTCTACAGTCCATTTACAATTGTAGAGATATACCTCCTGGTAAAGGGGAGATACAGTGTTGAAAGAGAGATCTATAATTTATTAGTGTGCATTAGAAAAGAAAGGAGAACTCCCTCTCTACCCCTTTAGCTGGGTAGCTTTTTTTTTATCATCACCGTGTTCTTCTTTCACAATGCCTGCTAGGGTATAAACTAAAAATTTACCAGACATACTGTGTTTTTAAAAACAGGAAGATTTTAACTAAAATATGACATCACATATTTTTTCTACCAAATCGCATTTAATAATTATTTGACTTTAAAATTGTTATATAATTGTTGTAAAAAAAAAAAAGAAAAAAAAAGACAGTTCTTTTCTATTCTTTCAACGGTAAAAGGCGAGACAGTTAAAAGTTATTAATAAAATAGAATTCAAAGATTTTTTTTAAATAGATCTATTTTATCACATTTTATTC
>KZ652834.1:103462-135210 GCA_001010745.2 Gerris buenoi | reverse complement strand
GTCCGAGTCTCGGATGATAGTAGAGAATACCGGAAAGAATACCGTTTTTATCAGAGCCCGGTCGGACTAAAGCCCTTCTGAGAGTCGTGTGGCCTGACTCATGCCTCTCTATGTACTTCTACTTTACCCGTAGCTCGGACCAGACTTGGACACTCGGACGAGCGTTGGTCCGGACCGTGTGTCCCCGGCCTAATGAGTACAGTATAACCCCACCTTTATTGGGGCCAGACCGGGCCCCCCTAGGGCCCGGGCCCCGGGGCAGTGGCCCCAGCAGCCCCCCCTATGTGGCGGCCCTGATAATAACATAAACTCGAGACACAGAATACAGAATTTAAGTACAAAAGTAATCGTGATAGATAAGTCATGCACCCAGGCTTGGTATGGTGATGTGGTGTGGGTCAGTATCAACATATACCACATCTCCCTTTCTCTCAAAGGTCGAGTCGTTGGAGCGGTCTAATTATTCTTCCGGATCGAGATAACGTTGGTCCTGATCTAGGAGGGGATGGTGTTCCTTCACAGGTAGGTTCCGCATTGTTGAATACTTCTTCTGGTGACAAAGATGAGTTGGGTGTTAATATGTCAGTACTATCTTGGGGCAGCAGTCTAAGCATTGAAGCATTTCGACGATAAGTTCCTTTTGGTGTTTTTAACAACTCTGAGACGACGGTCATAGTTGTCGGCCTGATTTTGTCGATATGCTTCATCTTCGTGTTGGTAATCTTCGTGATTTATTGGGGAAGGTTCTAATTTTTTAGTTAAGATGGGTAAACGAGTGCGGAGGCGCCTTCCCATGAGCAGTTCTGCTGGGCTGTATCCAGTCTGATTAGGAGTCGTCCTGTATGTAAGCAATGCCAGGTATGGATCTTCATTTTTTTCTAACATACATTTAACCGTTTGTACCGCCCTTTTCGCTTCGCCGTTACTTTGGTGGTAATGTGGACTCGAAGTGGTGACTTTAAACCCGTAATCCTGGGCAAAGCATGTCCATTCCTTACTTAAGAACTGGGACCCTGAATCTGAGTAAACCTCTTCAGGTATCCCATGCCTGGCAAATAATGATTTCAATTGTTGATTACCTCATTTGCTGTTAACGTTTTTGCTTGTACTAGTTCAATATATCTTGAATAATAATCTACAACTGTTAGATAAATCATGTTTTTGTAAAACATATGATCTAAAGCTACTTTTTGCCATGGTCTCTGGGGCGTTTCCGACTGGATCATTTTATATGTTTTTGCCCTTTTATTAACAGTACAAATACTGCACATCTCAACCATGGAGATTATTTCAGTGATTATGCCTGGCCAAAAAACACATTCCTTGGCTCGGTTTATGCATCGAACTATGCCGAAATGTCCATCATGTATTTTGCTAAGAGTATCTTTCCTCATAGAATAGGGAATGATAATACGCTCACCTCTGCACAGTAATCCGTTGTAAGTAGTGATCTCGTTTCTAAACCTGAACCACTGCCTCAAGGGTAGGGGCACATCCTTTTTATATTCCGGCCAGTCAGTCTCTACCATTTGGAATAGGAGAGAGCATTCTTCGCAGTTACGTTGTGCTTCTCGGATTTCTTCAAATTTTTGAGCCGAAACAGGTAACTTGTTGACTATAAAATTGATGTGGGCGGCTATGTCAGCTGAAAGTTCCTCCGAGCCCTGCTGTGTACATCCACTTGGAGCTTTTGAGAGGGCATCTGCTATATATAACTCTTTACCAGGGATATGATTAATGTTATAGCTGTAACGCATTATCCTTGTTTTAAACCTTTGTATTCTAGCGGGAATGTTATTGAGGTCTTTTCCACTAAGCAGTGATACAAGAGGCTTGTGGTCAGTATGAATTTCTATTGATTTTCCATTTATAAATTTATCAAATCTTTCACACGCCCATGTAATAGCTAAAGCCTCCTTTTCGATCTGTGAATAGCGTCTCTCAGTATCAGAAAGGCAGCGTGACGCAAAAGCAACTGGTTGAATTGTTTTTTCTGAATCCTCTTGCAAAAGAACTGCTCCAAGGCCAAAAGCTGAAGCGTCTGCTGAGACTATGGTTTTAGCCTTGAGATTGTAATGAACTAGTGCAATATTATCTTTAATCTCGTGGATTATGCTGTCTAAAGCAGTCTGTTGAGTAGAATCCCACAAAAATTCATTTTTCTTCTTTAACAAATCCCTAATAGGTTCTGTTTTTTCTGCCATTCGGGGTATAAATTTGCTTAATTGGTTCAACATACCTAATAGTCGTCTTACGTCAGAGATGTTTTGAGGTGCAGGTAAATGCTGTAACGCACTAACTCTATCAGGATCCATCTTGACTCCGTCTGGACCAATAATATGACCCAGAAACTTGATTTCCTTTTTGCTAAATTGGCATTTTTCTTCATTTAGGGTTAATCCCGACTCTTCTAAACGGGCAAGAACTTGATGAAGGTGGGCATCGTGCTCAGCTTTAGATTTTCCATGTACCAAAATATCATCCATGTGGCACATAATCCCTTGGATCCCAGAAAGAATTTCCATCATCTTCAGCTGAAAATACTCTGGAGCTGAAGAAATTCCAAAGGGTAATCTGCTGAAGAAATACCTGCCGAATGGAGTGATGAAAGTAGTTAATTTGGCAGATTCTTTTTCCAATTTTATTTGCCAAAAGCCTGACTTGGCATCCACTTTAGAAAAATACTTTGAGTCGCCTATCATAGCTAATGTGCTCTCCACATCAGGAAGAATAAGTTTGGGACGCTTAACTACTAGGGTTGGGATATCGAAAGAAAATATCGATATTTCCGATATATCGACATCGAGTGAATGAATATCGATATCAGTCGATATATCGGAAGAAAATATCGATATTTCCGATATATCGACATCGAGTGAATGAATATCGATATCAGTCGATATATCGGAAGAAATTATCGATATTTCCGATATATCGACATCGAGTGAATGAATATCGATATCAGTCGATATATCGGAAGAAATTATCGATATTTCCGATATATCGAAAACCTACCAACTACCCCAGTATTCCCAGGTGATGAGCAAAAAAAAAAAAACCTCCGGGGAGCTTTTTTCGTGTTTTTGGGGGCTGTAACAGACCTAATACAGGTCTATTCGATATTTCCTACAAATATCGATATTCCCGATATATCGAAAGATCGATATCGATATAAAATACCGATATTTTTGGGTCCGATATATCGATATTTTCGATATATCGATATCGAAGTCCCAACCCTATTAACTACCCGGTTAAGTTTTGTTAAGTCCACACAGATCCTAACTTGTTGCTCTTTGTCCGGGCTCTCAACGGGTTTTAATACTGGGACTATAGGTGAGCACCATTCCGTGGCCTCAGTAATTTTCTTGATGACCCCCATTTTTACCATTCGTTTAAGTTCATTTTCTACCTTGCTCCGTAAAGGTATCGGAATATTTCTGGGGGTACTAACTGAATATGGCGGTGGATTTTCTGTTAGTTCAATCTTATGTTCTCCTGGTAATTCTCCTAGACCTCGAAATAGCTTAGGGTATTTTGCTTTCACATCTGTTAATGTGATAGTAGATTGTGCTGGAGCTCCTACAGTAAGGATAGACACATTCATAAGATTTAGGGACTTCAACGCTGGACGTCCCAGTAATGGCTCTTGTAAGTTCTCAACAACATAAATTGTCTACTATTTGCTTCTTGTGAACCTTTATTTTGGCTGAAAACATACCCATAATTTGGAGAGGCATCCCACCAGCTCCACTTAGTTGTCTATCAGTAGCTAACAATACTTGCTTTTGTGTGAAGGGGCTTGCAGGAAGAACTGTGACGTCAGCGCCACTATCCATTTTAAATCTAATGGAATGGTTGTTAACTTTTGACCATCCAAGGCGAGTTATCTTGAGCTGGTGTAGTGACAGCTCCGAGAAATAAAGCTTTATTGTTTACTTCGTGGACTCTGGATGCACTGGATTGTTGGGACTGTTTAGAGTAACTATTAGGTTTGGAACGGCACATCTTTCCAAAATGTCCCCGGCGAGAACATACCCAGCAAACCATGTTCTTCGCAGGACATTGATCTTTCGGGTGTCTTTGTGAGCCACAGTTCCAACAATTGGTTGGATTTGAATCATGCATTGTTTGGTTAGAAGACTTGGACTTGGTAAACGAACCCTTAGAGTATTGAGTATTTACTCTGTCCACTTGCATTGGAGGTTTGGACTGCATTTGAGCAAGGTGTTCAGTTTGGCTTTGAATTGCCTCTTTTTGCTTACTAAAGTTAGGTCTGCATCCAGCTGTAGGGATTCAGACAGTTTCTTATCCCTAATGCCAATGACAATTCTATCCCTTATTAGCTCGTCTTTTAGAGAGCCAAATTTGCAATACTCAGCTAATTTATACACATCAGTTAAAAATGTTTCAAATAGTTCCCCCTCGCTTTGATTCCTTGAGTTAAATTTGGCCCTTTCGTAAATAACATTACGTTTGCCGATAAAAACTTTATTGAAAAGTTCGACAACCTTGCTATAATTATTTCGTTCCTCTTCTGATAAGTTTGAAGCAGAGAGAATATCTTCGGCTTCTTCCCCAAGGCAATAAATAAGTGTTGTTACCTTCGGCTAAGCTTTAGAATGCGGTTACCAGACCCATAACATCTGTTATTGGTAGGTTACTCTTTGGTTTCAGGTTATAATCGAAAACTACACATAATCGATTCTAACCAGACCCACACCAGACCCAAATAATCGAAATACTACGCATAATCGATTCTAACAGCATTACTTAACATTTTTGCCCCACCAAGTTTAATTTGAACTCGACATCTACGTTTTTTTTAAACTTTTTTTTAAATAACAATGACTTTAAATTTCTTATCTTACTATAAAAACCTCTCCCTTCTCCTCTCCCTTCTCTTATCCCTTCTAGAGAGTCTCTTTCCCTCTCTTTTCTCAGTCTTAGCCATGGCTTCCATTGAGCAAATTGTAATTAATTTTAAACAATTGTTTAACCGTAACCGTGAAAAGTTGTGTTTGGCCCGGCCTGACGGATTTCCCCTTGACGGAATCATCACGCGCCTTTTTTTGTTAAGACTTATTGACGACACCGACTGTTTTTTCGACTTTTTAAAACAAACTAACTTACTACCAATCGACAGGACATGCCCTAGATGTGGACGACCGATGACATGGACAAGACGAACGGACGTGACAGACGGATGGACATGGAACTGTGGGAAAAGAATAGACGGGGTAAAATGTACATCAAAATTAAGTATAAGGCACGGCTCGTGGTTTACTTTTTCAAAACTTAGGCTTCAACAAATTTTTATTTTGACTTTTGAAATAATTAATAGGACACCGACTCAGGAAATAATTAGGGAATGGGGGTTTTCTTCGGCGACTATGACTGACTGGACGAACTTTATTAGGGAAACTTTAATAGAATACATAGAGACGAACTCGACAGCAATAGGGGGGGTTGGGAAAATTGTAGAAATCGACGAATCTAAATTTGGGAAACGCAAATATAACAGGGGACATTTGGTTGAAGGGCAATGGGTTTTTGGAGGGGTTGAACGGGAATCGGGAAGACTTTTTTTAGTAGCGGTACACGATAGGACAGCTGACACTTTGACTGACTTGATTCAACAGTGGGTTTTGCCGGGGACAACGATTTACAGTGACTGCTGGAGAGCATACGACAGACTAGGACAACAGGGGTACGACCATTTGACTGTTAACCATTCTTTATACTTTGTTGACCCGACGACCAACGTACATACAAACACGATAGAATCGACTTGGAGACATGTAAAAGCGACTTTACCGACGTACAATAGACTGCCTGACTTTCAGACTTACTTAGCTGACTTTTTATTTACTAGGATGACGAAACAGACTAACGAAGACAGATTTATTAAATTTTTAAGTATAATTAGGGATATCNGTTTGGAAAGAAACGACGTAACTCGTTCCACTCATGGAACCGTTTCTCCCATCCCTACCCCTGCTATATATCAAACCTTATTTATCAATTTCTCCTTATATAACAACCGACAAAAATTACAGATTCACCTTGACCGGGTGCGCGCGCATCTTCATAACAACATAAAAAGGAAGTTTCAAAGTTACAGAATCGGCCTCAAAGGCCCTTTATCTGCAGACAGATTTGTCCCAGTTAATTACACATAAGCTGAGTAGAAGAAGAGAGAAAAGTTCTAAAACCAAGGATTCAAAGTCATAATAAAAATCAAAAACTAAGAAACAACATCATTTTCCAGAAAAATTACTTCTAATAATATATAGCTATATATTCATATAAAATTAAAGTTTTGTCTGTACAGTGGTTAGAATTGAACATTTTTCTGATACTTTTTCATTTCATGTTCCAAAAACAGAATCCAGCCTTAACATTTTTCGTATATGTATGTGTGTATGTTAGCCACCAGTCCTGACTTTGTAGGCGCAAAACTGTCTAACGAAATTGATTAATTTTTTCTCAGAGGTGAGCGCAAATATGTTGCAAATTTTGTATGCTTGGTTTTATCAAAAAATATTAAGTAGACCAAAGAACAATTTTAGAAAAAAAAGTGAAAAATAGGTTGAGCCTATAACAAGTTACACTTTCCTAGAATCGAACCCGGGTACTTACGCATTTTGAGCTATCACGAAAACTAACTTAGAGGAACGAGTTTCGTTCCTCCAAGTGCCAGGCAAAACTAAAACGGAGCGTAACTAATCAAAGAGGAACGGGAACGAGAAATCATAAAGAAACTGTAACTGTAACTGGCACGGAGGGAACGTAAAAGATCCGTTTCGCGTGGAACGAAAACGAGTTGCAAAACTAGTTCCAGTTCCACCAAGCTGGAACAAAAAAGTAAAATTGTTATGGTTGTGCACGTCTTATAGGAGTGGAGATGATAGCTCGAGTCTCGGAATCACTCCAGTAAGCGATGCGTTCTCTTTCTCTTTCACACTTCTTAGAGGGAGCGTGAAAGAGACAGATGCCTTCGCCCTTCGCAACTCGTTTCGTAAATAAAAATATCTTAATATTATTATAAATGTTTGTATTTCTGTTTTTCATCTTCAGTGAAGAGTCGAACTATATAATAAAGAAACTGACCTTTTGTGGAACGAACCTGCACTAGACTTTGAAACACGTGAAGTATAAAAGGAAACTTTCTTTGGAACGACAACTGAAACGTTCCAAAAATAACTAGTTCCTGGAACTAGTTACTGGTTTGGAAAGAAACGACGTAACTCGTTCCACTCATGGAACCGTTTCTCCCATCCCTACCCCTGCTATATATCAAACCTTATTTATCAATTTCTCCTTATATAACAACCGACAAAAATTACAGATTCACCTTGACCGGGTGCGCGCGCATCTTCATAACAACATAAAAAGGAAGTTTCAAAGTTACAGAATCGGCCTCAAAGGCCCTTTATCTGCAGACAGATTTGTCCCAGTTAATTACACATAAGCTGAGTAGAAGAAGAGAGAAAAGTTCTAAAACCAAGGATTCAAAGTCATAATAAAAATCAAAAACTAAGAAACAACATCATTTTCCAGAAAAATTACTTCTAATAATATATAGCTATATATTCATATAAAATTAAAGTTTTGTCTGTACAGTGGTTAGAATTGAACATTTTTCTGATACTTTTTCATTTCATGTTCCAAAAACAGAATCCAGCCTTAACATTTTTCGTATATGTATGTGTGTATGTTCGCCACCAGTCCTGACTTTGTAGGCGCAAAACTGTCTAACGAAATTGATTAATTTTTTCTCAGAGGTGAGCGCAAATATGTTGCAAATTTTGTATGCTTGGTTTTATCAAAAAATATTAAGTAGACCAAAGAACAATTTTAGAAAAAAAAGTGAAAAATAGGTTGAGCCTATAACAAGTTACAAAACCCACTGACTCGCTAATCAAAATGTTTGGAATCCTTAAACGGAAAGATTTCCAACTCCCCTCTTTATCTACCTGTGTTAGACAACTAGCATTAAAATAAATGGTGATATATTCACAATAAAATGTTCTTTTAAATGAGTTCTTTTTAATGAGTTCTTTTAAATGAGTACATCAGTGTTCTCTTAATTTAGGTAAATATTTTTGAAAATAATATCACATTACAAAAAACAGTATAAAAATGTAAAGTGCAAAAAACAAAACTAGCAATAATCCTTTCCCTTACTACCAAATGGACCAACTAAAATATAGTTATATTAAAATATAACGATATTTTAAATATTTCTAGTAAATAACCTGTTTCCGTTTAGGGTCAAAATTTATGCTACACCCAGATTACAAGAAATAAAGAGGCTGATTCTGTATCTTTTTTATACATATCCNAAATAATTAATAGGACACCGACTCAGGAAATAATTAGGGAATGGGGGTTTTCTTCGGCGACTATGACTGACTGGACGAACTTTATTAGGGAAACTTTAATAGAATACATAGAGACGAACTCGACAGCAATAGGGGGGGTTGGGAAAATTGTAGAAATCGACGAATCTAAATTTGGGAAACGCAAATATAACAGGGGACATTTGGTTGAAGGGCAATGGGTTTTTGGAGGGGTTGAACGGGAATCGGGAAGACTTTTTTTAGTAGCGGTACACGATAGGACAGCTGACACTTTGACTGACTTGATTCAACAGTGGGTTTTGCCGGGGACAACGATTTACAGTGACTGCTGGAGAGCATACGACAGACTAGGACAACAGGGGTACGACCATTTGACTGTTAACCATTCTTTATACTTTGTTGACCCGACGACCAACGTACATACAAACACGATAGAATCGACTTGGAGACATGTAAAAGCGACTTTACCGACGTACAATAGACTGCCTGACTTTCAGACTTACTTAGCTGACTTTTTATTTACTAGGATGACGAAACAGACTAACGAAGACAGATTTATTAAATTTTTAAGTATAATTAGGGATATCAACTGGACTGACAGACGATGACGGGGAGTTCGGCAGTTACCGGCCAAAAAAAAAAACAAAAAAAAAAAAACAACAAACACAAATAATTAAGGTATTTTTTTAATATTTATTACTCTCTTTTTCTTTATATTTTCCTTCCTTGATAAAGGTAGACTGTGTTTATCCTAAATATGCAACATAAAATAAGCTTAAAATATAATGGTTGAATTACGAGATTAATGCCGAACCTTTTTATTTTGTTATAATATAGTCGTAATTTTTCTCGTAATTTTCGTGTGTCAAATGGATTCGATATAACAGTAGAACAAGACACAGAATAAATTCGATATATCGAAAGATTGTAATATACTATACGCTATATCGATATATTATATGAAGGTTATGTGTGAATTCTAGAAAATCGTGTGTTGCGGGCTTGGTAACCGTATTCTAAAGNACTAAATAGGAGGACAGAAAAACAAAAACTGACTAGACTCAAGTTATTTCATGTAAATTATCATAACATTATGACGGGTTATATTACGGTATAACCTTTTAAATAACCTCTTCTGTTTTGTTTCTTTTCTAGTCTGAAAAGTTAATTTTTATTAATTTTTTTAGTTATTTTAGTTTATCTTTGTTACTATGTGTGCAATTTGTTATGTTATGATTTGTTGTAGGATTTTAAAATTATGTTAGTTTTATCGTAATGTTATAGTGTTTTTAATAAGTACCTGAAGATGATCACAGTGTTGGTTGAAATACATATAGTATTTTAATTTAATTATTTAAAGCTATTCTGTGATTATAGAACTAAAGTCTTTTTTCCTATTATTTCCTCAGATCTTAAAGGACTGGGTTAATTTTNTTGCGGGATGGTCGGCGATATGTACCAGTGGCGGTCCTCACTGAAACGGCACGAACAACACCATCTTTACCGGGGTATAATGCAGCAATACGTCCCATAGGATAAGAAAGAGGGGATGTATTGTCCTCATGCAACCAAACTAATTGGCCTAATGAAATATTTGGAGAAGGAAGGAACCATTTACTCCTACACTGAAGTGTATACAAATACTTTTTTTCTCACCGACGCCATAGGCATTGTGAAATTTGCGATACAAGTTGCCAACGGGATAATCGGGGTATCGGAACATCTTCTAAAGTTATTTCAGGCACTGATACAAGAGGAGAGCCGATCAAAAAATGTCCGGGAGTTAGTACGTCGTAATCATCAGGCGAGTTGTTTAAGGTACACAAAGGACGTGAGTTGAGAATAGCTTCAACTCTAGCGGTAATAGTACTGAACTCTTCTAATGTTAAAACTTGGGACCCTAAAGCACGAGTTAAGTGAAACTTTACATTTTTACTGCTAAACCTGCCATGAAAGGGGCTCGTGGACAATTAAATTGGAATTCAATGTCCTGGGTAGCCAGGTAAGATGATAAAATTGTATGAGTATTTTCAGATCTAAGATATTCAATTATTTCTGAAAGCTGGCGGGCTGCTCCTTTGAAATTGGTGCCCTGATCACAGTAAATATGACTAGGTAACCCACGACGTGACGTAAAACGAGATAAAGCAGCGATGAAGCAATCGGAGCTGAGACTAGTCAAAATTTCAACGTGAACAGCTTTAATAGCAAAACACACAAACAAGGAAAAATATGCTTTATAGGTCTTAGCGTTACGGCGTAGACTTTCTTTTAATATATAAGGGCCCGCAAGATCAACGCTATAATTAGAAAAGGGTCGACTCGGCGTGACTCTTGCGGCGGGTAAATCACCCATTGGTGGAGTCGCGGTTGTGCTTTGTCTAAATCGGGAACAGCGGACACATTTATAAATAACACTTTTAATAGTCTGACGAGCATTGATAATCCAATATTTGTTGAACAATAAAGCTTGGAGTGTGCGAAGACCTGCATGAAGATACGATGTATGAAAATAAACAATAATAAGGTGAGTCAAATAACTTTTACTATGCAACAATATTTGATGTTTTGACGAGTAAGATAATGAACTATTTATGAGGCGACCTCCGACCCTAANTATTAGTTATATCACTATTTATACCAGGCCAATAGACTGTTTGCCTGGCACGACGTTTTGTCCTTACTATTCCTTGGTGCGCATCATGCAAACGTTCTAACACAGTCTTGCGTGCGCATTTAGGTACCACAATCTGACCTTCTTTGATTACTAAGCCGTCATCATAGCTTAGCATGTCTCTGAAGCGCCAAAACACCAGCAGCTTAGTATCCATAGTACCCCGGTTTTTGGGGAAACCTTCTTTAATTGTCTTAATTAGTAGTTGGTACTCCTCGTCCTGTTTTGCTGACTCTTGCAACTGTCTCAGGAAGGGGTCCTTCAGGTGGTTTTCTGTATTTTTATTCACCTCACAGATTTCTGACACTTGCTGAGAAATTAGGGAACTCACTTGAGCTGTCGCTTCTTCTGCAATTAAGTCATCTTCGGTAGGGATTTCCACTGGTGACCTTGAGAAGGCGTCCGAGATTATGTTATCTTTCCCCCTTTTCCATTCTGCCGTAAAGTGGTATCCTGCTAGCTTCGTTTTTAGCCTTTGTAATCTAGGATTTTCGATTACGTCTAAGGTTTTGTCGTTCAATATAGGTATAAGAGGTTTGTGGTCAGTTACTATAGTGAATGACTGTCCCTGTAAGTATAACCTGCATTTGATTACCGCCCATACGACTCCTAGTAGCTCCATTTCTATCATGGCGTACCTTGTTTCAGTTTCCGAAAGAAATCTAGACCCACATTGGATCATTTTCCATCCTTGAGCGTCTTTTTGAAGTAAAATATATCCTAAACCATTTAATTTCGAGGCGTCTGTGAATAGCACTGCTGGTTTGTTGGGGTCGAAGTGCCCTAGTATCGGGGGTTGAGTCAGTAGCTTTTTTACTTGCTCAAATGCCTCATCTTGTGTTTTAGACCACTGGAACTGATTTTTACGTTTTAATAGGTCACGTAGAGGTGAAGCCGCCGCACTAATTTTGTTTGAAAATGATCCTAACTGATTTACAACGCCCATGAACGACCTTAGTTCAGTAATATTTTTTGGAACAGTGAAATCTTTTAACGCTGATATTTTTTCCGGATCAGCTTTTATACCATCCTTTCCTACTATATATCCTACGTAGGGAACTTCTTGTCTTGCAAATACAAACTTGTCTGCGTTGAGGGTAATACTATTTTCCCTGCATCTGTCCAACAGCCAAGTAATTCTCTCGCAATGTTCTTTAAATTCTTCGTCGTATAGTAAGATACGTGTGGAGACCAACAGAAAGAAGGAAAAAAGGACGCCCAGAAAGAAGATGGAGGGACGAGTTTGATGAAAGAATAGGCAAGTTATGGCACAGAACTGCGATGGACAGGCAAGCATGGAAGAGAACAACAAAACATTATTTAGAGGACAATTAGAAGGAAGAAAAAAAAAGATAANTGTCTTTTTGAAGTAAAATATATCCTAAACCATTTAATTTCGATGCGTCTGTGAATAGCACTGCTGGTTTGTTGGGGTCGAAGTGCCCTAGTATCGGGGGTTGAGTCAGTAGCTTTTTTACTTGTTCAAATGCCTCATCTTGTGTTTTAGACCACTGGAACTGATTTTTGCGTTTTAATAGGTCACGTAGAGGTGAAGCCGCCGCACTAATTTTGTTTGAAAATGATCCTAACTGATTTACAACGCCCATGAACGACCTTAGTTCAGTAATATTTTTCGGAACAGTGAAATCTTTTAACGCTGATATTTTTTTCGGATCAGCTTTTATACCATCCTTTCCTACTATATATCCTACGTAGGGAACTTCTTGTCTTGCAAATACAAACTTATCTACGTTGAGGGTAATACTATTTTCCCTGCATCTGTCCAACAGCCGAGTAATTCTCTCGCAATGTTCTTTAAATTCTTCGTCATATAGTAAGATATCGTCGACTACCTTTTCCATGTTTCCTATTCCGTACAGTGATTGATCTCCTCTTCTGCAATACTCATCTCCTGAACTGATTAATCCCATCGGTGCACGCAGGAAAATATACCGCCCCCATGGTGTCAAAAAAGCAGTTAGCTTTTGATTTTCCTTGTCTAATTCTAGTTGCCAATACCCACTGGCAGCATCTAGTGTTGTGAAATACTTCGAATTGGCTGGTACATTAGCAACTGCTTCCCATGGGCTTTTAAATGGGTGTACTGGGCGTTGAACGTGGTCGTTAAGCTTCTTGAAATCGACGCAGACCCTGATTTTCCCATTAGGTTTCTGTACACATACCATCGGGCTGACAAACTCACAAGGAATGTCTTCGGCTGGTTTTATGATTCCTTTCTTAGTCATAAGGTCTAATTCGTCTTTTACCTGCTGTCTCCACGCATATGGTATCTTCCGAGGTGTACTTATCGCATAGGGAACCGCATTTGATTTTAAGTGGACGTGTACGGGTGGACCAGCCATCGGCTTAAGAGTCGTTGTGCAGAAAACATCTTCATATATTCTTTTATAAATTGTTTTCTTATCTGGTTTGTTTTATTTGTCCCTTTTTTCGTAACTTCATAGGATTTTAGTGGGTCGTTGAAGGGTTTGAAAAAAACTTATCTTCTCACTTTTCGTTTTACATTTGGCTATATTTCGCCCCTCTCCGAGGCATAGACGTGCCGGGCTTAAGTCGAAAAATTTACGTTTTTATATGTTGATAAAAACAAGGTCAAAAAATCTAACGTAGTTAGATTTGTCAAATTTATTTATAATAACTGTCTCTCCTTCTTCTAAACTGTTCAATAATAAAATATTTAAGGATAACATAACAATTAACAATAAAATCACAGAAAATAAGAAAAAAAANCTTTAGTTCTATAATCACAGAATAGCTTTAAATAATTAAATTAAAATACTATATGTATTTCAACCAACACTGTGATCATCATCAGGTTATTAAAAACACTATAACATTACGATAAAACTAACATACTTTTAAAATCCTAGAACAAATCATAACATAACAAATTGCACACATAGTAACAAAGATAAACTAAAATAACTAAAAATATTATTAAAAATTCACTTTTCAGACTAGAAAAGGAACAAAACAGAAGAGGTTAAAATTTAAAAGGTTATACCGTAATATAACCCGTCAAAAACTAAATAGGAGGACAGAAAAACAAAAACTGACTAGACTCAAGTTATTTCATGTAAATTATCATAACATTATGACGGGTTATATTACGGTATAACCTTTTAAATAACCTCTTCTGTTTTGTTTCTTTTCTAGTCTGAAAAGTTAATTTTTATTAATTTTTTTAGTTATTTTAGTTTATCTTTGTTACTATGTGTGCAATTTGTTATGTTATGATTTGTTGTAGGATTTTAAAATTATGTTAGTTTTATCGTAATGTTATAGTGTTTTTAATAAGTACCTGAAGATGATCACAGTGTTGGTTGAAATACATATAGTATTTTAATTTAATTATTTAAAGCTATTCTGTGATTATAGAACTAAAGTCTTTTTTCCTATTATTTCCTCAGATCTTAAAGGACTGGGTTAATTTTCAAGCATTAATAAATAACTAACAAATATCAAAACTCTCAATTAAGTTCAACATTATGCCTTAATCAGATCTAGGTAGACTGGACTATCTACACAATGCAGTTATTACTGTGCACCTCAGACCTAAATTTTTCTTTATTTAATATTGTAAATTTGAGGCTGGTGAGTGCTGAGTAGTTCACAGACCTCTTGATGACACTTATAACTTTATTTTTATACTTAATGATAGTTCAAATTCTAGGGAGGTAAGACTGATAATATTAAGTGGAAGTGGCTGACTTAATATTGTTTTGAAGTTTTATTACCTGTTGTTGGAAGTAGACTGGTAATTTTCAAGTCTCTCAGTAAGAAGTTTGAGGCTCTCGTGGAGACTCTGCAACTTAAGCTGATTGCGATAAGGTGTGAGGAGATCGGCAATGTCAGAGGCTGCAGCGTTACGGAGGTGTGATCGTGAAACTGTATCATCGTTGTGTTGAATAGAATTGACACCGCCACCTCCTCGTCTCCTTGGTGTGCTGCTCAGTAGGTCTCGATTCATGTCATTGTTAAACAGACCTACAACCCAACAAGAAAAATGTAATAATAGTACACAACAAGAGAACCTACACAGATCAAAGACGATTTCAAGGGAAGAAGGTCATTAACAAAATAAATTAGAAAGAATGAAGGGAGGAATGTGTAAAACCTTAGCTTCAAACATGGGAAACATACAGGTGGTGCGTCCAAGGGGCAAAATATACTCAATTATTGTACTATTACTTTGACCTTATAAGTATTTATTAATCTTCTTGATTGTTGGGCCATGAAGGAGTAAAAAGTAATGAAGATTATTTGATTTAATCAGCTATATTTCTGTTGGAAATTTTAGAAAATTTTGAATAAGAGTAATAATTTGGCTCTTATTAGCCTGTAGTCCCTGTTTTGGGTCAAGAAGTGTTGAAGACTATTTAATTTAATCAGCAATACTCTGATCCTCGGGGAAAATTATCACATCTGTTTATTGAGGTATTTTAATATTATTATCTGACAATAATACATCAAAAGTGAAATAAACATTAACTGACTAGAGTATTGAGTAAGTACATACTACTCATTATCTTAAAAAATTAACATTTTTAATAACCTAAAAAAAATTTTAACAATACCAATAAATTGTTAATATTTTAGGAAGAAATAATGAGAATCAGATAGATTCAAATTAGAAATTTCAAGAATATAACCAGAATAACGTAATATAACTTCTAGTCAATCAAGTTGGAAAGGTCAACAAATGTTAACATATCTAAGATAGTTTAAGTAATTTTATTCAACAAAATAATTAAATTACACGTTATTTCCAACTCAGCAACACAAGTAAAACAGATAAAACAATATTAAACACAAATAGTCAATATGTTAATAAGGTAAACACACACAACACATTAATTGTAAGGAGGTTATACACTGGTTATACCAAAGTTGCCAAACAAGGCAAAGGATGCAGTCATAATTATAAGTTTAAATTATTATTACGGTTTTCATTGGGAAAACAAAAACAAAAGGGAACCCTCATAGTCTTGTTCCTGTGTCTGTCTGTCACTCTGTACGGTCCAAATAACTTTTGAATCAAAAGAGATAAAAACATGAAACTTTTCAGCACAAAAGAAAAATATACCTAGCTGTTCAGAACCAAAATGACAGATCATTTAATTCATGCATTTTTTTTTTTTTTTTTTTTTTTTTTTAATTTGAACAAAACTAAGTGGAAAGTATGATTAAAAGATAAGGAAAAGCAAAGAATAGTTGATAATCAAAGCAAAGATGATAATGAGAAGGAAATGGAAATGGACAGGACATTTATCAAGGACTAAGGATGAAAGATGGAATAAGGAGATATTAGGATGAATAAAAGACAAGGCAGACTAAAACTAGATATGATGATGAGATGATAGTATGTACAGAAGGAAAAGGAAGGATGTAATTGAAGATATCTAGTTTCCCTTAGAATAAAAGAAGGAAATACAAAGAAAAATAATGCAATAAAAATATGCATTTTTTTTTTTTTTTTTTAACAACTATACATCTTTAAAAGTATGTACTCATGCGATTTAGTCTTTGGTTGTCTTTCAGTCGTCCAAGAATGAGGTAATCACTTGGAGCCATATCTATGGCTATAGGAGAAGAACCTCAAATCAAGCATATCCTTGGTTAATGCAGTTTTATGAGGGAGTGCATTGTCACAATGAATAGTGATACTGTAAAGACATCAACCCAAGTTGGTCAGTTGTTTTGTTCAAATTGAAGGTTAAGGTTTAGGTTGTTCCACACCCACCCTGGCTGAGCTGGCTCCGAATAACTAAGACATTTTTGGACCGCTGAAGGACTTTCTAAGTTGGACTAAGTCCAACAGCGATGAACAACTTTTAAAACAGTGGCGTGGCACCGGATTAGGTTTCAGCCAAAATAACTTAATTTATGTGGGATACAGGCACTTCCAGAAAATTGGGCTAAGTGCATTGAGAAGGGATTGATCATGCAGAAAAATAAGTAATTTGTTATTCTTGGCATTTGAAATAGATAAAATAATATAAGGGAATAAAATAAAATTTAAAATTTTTTGTTCTATTCGTATATTGGAAAGGCCCATTTCTGGGCATAGGCCTCCCTAAGATTTTGCCATTCAGCTCTGCTTTCCTGTGCCAGTTGGATCCTGCTACTGTAACGATGCTGTCTCTCCACCTGATGACAGGACAACCTCTGTTCCTATATTTGTCGTATGGATACCAGTCTGTCAATCGCTTGGTCCATCTATCGTCTCTTAACCTTATGACGTGTTCTGCCCAGTCCCATTTAAGTTTGTTAGCTTCCTCAATGAAGTCTTTTACGCCTGATCTTTTTCTGATTTCTGAGTTTCTAATCCTATCACTAATTTTCACTCCAAGCATGCTCCGTTCGATGGCATGCTGTGCTATTCTTAGTCTGTTTACTAATTTCTTTGTCAGCGCCCAAGTTTGGGCCCCAGTAACGACTTACATGGTTAGATTTGTATTTAAATGGAATACAGTTAAGAATGTTTTAATCAAAATTGTTAGAACGGTTTTCCTTTATTGTTGCTTCTTAAATTTTAAAGCTAAAATTTATTTCTCAATTTTGCCTTTCCAAACTTGAGTGAAATTGGCCCAGTACTTAAGGCTTCACACTGACTACAAGTCACTTACATTTGTTAAAATCCACTTTTTTGGATCTTAAAAGGTGTAAATCCAGTAGAAAATGAGTAAGTATTAGGAGGTGAAACTAAACTAGTATTTTGACCAGGGGGATGAAAATGTTTAAGAACATCATATTTGTTCCAGGAGGAGCATATTAATAAAATTCATATTTACACTTTTTTAATTTTATTAATTATACCAGCTCGTACTGCAAAATATCGATAAAAAAACGGAAATAGCCTGATAGTTACCCGTGAAACACTTTTCCCCCCAGTTAATATACAAAGATATATTAATGTCAACATATGGATATAGTATGGAAGATGTATTACCAGAAGTGTGGTGGGGAGACTCATCCATGTCACTGTCATTGTGGGAACCGTCGAGGGTGTAGTTGTTTTCATGGACTTGGTCGTTCCAGGCTCGGAGCTTCTCAGTTATCTGTTGAGACAAGTCCTGGTTCCTGTCTCTCTGAGAGTTAATAAGATCCATGGCACGAGTCAGGCAGTCCCGAGCTCTGTCAGAGTTCAGAGTCCTCTTAGCTCTTGTATCTTCTGCTGGATCGTCTGAGTCCTTCAGAGACATGGCTTCATACACGGCTGCCTGCTTGTACAGAGAATCAGGCGTTTGAACAGATTTAAAATTATCAAGAGCTTTCTCGTAATATCCGCTCTTAAAATTGTGAGTGCCGATGAACATCCTAGCTTCGTCACTGATAACTTTAGCTTCACTTTGAGAAAAGTGTGAAACGTCGTAAGTGAAGAATGGATTTTTTAAATTTGACGAAAGGGTTTTCTTATCACTTGTTTTTAAATTTAACAAAACCGTGTCCCAGAGATGGAGTGCACGTTTCTCACAGGCGTCCCTGACAACTGGGGGCTCTGCCTCGGCACGTCTGGTGAATGTACGAGCCAGATGCACGACGAGAGGAAGCTGAAGGTTGTGTGCACGCACCTGCTCCAGAATCAGCTTCATGTCGTAACGGTCGCTTTCACTCAGCTTGGAACTTTTTAAATTTTTTGACCATTTTGATTCCTTCTCTTTGTTTAAATCTTGAGCCAGGGTGAGAGCATTGTTCCAGAAACGGTTTTCTTTGTCAGTGAAGAGACGATTTGAAATGCAAGAAGGTAAAACGACCGGTTGGTCGGTGGCTTTCTTTATGTGGAGGGCCTTGCACAGAACAGTAAGGTATAAGAAGGAATCCATGTCTAACTGGTTCAACGACTCCAGGTTACTGTTCATCAAATTACCGGTTGTTAGATTCAACGACTTAAACACATTGAGTCGGAGGTTACGGTCTAGTCTAGAAGACAGGGGTTGTTCGGGACAGGTCAGGGTCCTCAGCCCTAACCAGATCATATGATGTAAGCCTCCTCCACAGCTACTCTCGAAACCCTGGTAGTACATATGTATCTCGTTGTCAGAGGGCAATTTCTGGGGCACCTCTTTAAAATATCGTGAATTCAAAAAATGCGACTTGGTCAAGTCGAGTCCCGGAGAAGATTCGAACACCTTGTATATCTCTTTCTTCCAGTTACCGGAAACGAAATAGTTGACGCATTCTATAAACTGTTTCTCTCCTTGGTTGTTGTTCCTGGCGAGGGAGTGGAGAGTGAAGTAAACTTGGACGTATCTCGCCTTGCTCTGGTTCACCCTCCTCCTCAAGCTTTTTGTCCTGTCGTCTTTGGACAAGTACACCGGACTCGACTTGATAACTCCGTCTTTCACCGAGAGAAGAAGAAGCGCTCCGATCTTGGTTTTATGCTCAAACCAAATCTGTACTTTCTGAAGCTCGGACGAATAGTCGGCTTTTTCTTTGGCTTGCATGATGAGGAGAACGGCGATGTGAAACGACAGCTGGGCCGAGAAATGGTCCATAACTTGTTTGTATTCGTCCGAGTTACTTTTGTCCCAGCATTCGTTAAGAAGTCTGTCTAATTTTAAAACCGTGGCGGAGCAGTCTTTGGATGGCGAGCTGCTGTCGACAGAGTAACTCAGAGAACAGAGGTTATCCAGACAATGTAACCAGTTGGTGTAAAAGTCCGTGTCGCACTTAGATTCACAAGTGTTACGGTAAGCTTGGAAAACTTTATCGCACGAATCGTACCAGTCGGGATGGTTAGTAAACAGCCTACTGTTTTCCAACTCGTTGACAAACCTGTAGGCGAGTTCAACTCGACCCGACTCCAAGTAAAGCTTTAACATACTGATACGCAACTTGCAGTCGTCCGGACGATTCTTCATTTCGACTGTGAGCAACTTCTCGTATTCTTCTTTGTCCACAGAATTGTTGTCACCCATGAGACGTTCTCTTAAATTGACGACGATCGAGTGGAAAGGAAAGTACTTCTGGGTCAAGTCTAGAACGTGTTTGGCTCTGACCCGGTCGAAATTGATTTTAGGCTCGCAATAAAGTTGGCATATTTTCAAGAGGAGTTCGTGCTGAGTTTCGTCGTATTTGAGACAATTCTCGTATGCCGAGAGAGCGTTGTCTTTCTGGTCGAGTCCTTCGTACGCCTGTCCCAGCAGTTTGTAAGCCGACGACGAATTTCTTTTAACCGAGAGGTATTCTTTAACGTAACTGACGACTTTCTCGAATTCTTTCACTTCGATAAACAGCTGAGCTATATAGAAACAGCGGGACTTCCTTTCCGTTTCGTTCTTGGCTTTACGAAGTAAATCTTCGGCGTGGCGTCCGATATCCTCCTTGGACTTGGTACGCAACATCTCGCAACCGAAGAAATCACCGATAACTCGATCCCAACACAAAACACACTCACTTCAAACTACCGACTAAATCATAATTGACTTTAAAATCGAAAAACCGACACGGAAATGAACGTAAAACAAGATCAAGGGAGATCAGAGAACACACGATGGGAACCTTGGCTAGCGGCAAGGGGTCCAATATCTCGTCACAAACGTCTTTTTCTACTCGTCGAAAAAATGGCCGCGTAAAATAACTAATCGAATCTAGTCACCACTTCGAATCCACAAATTTCTACTTTCCTTTCCAATCCAAATAATTCCATCAATTTTATGTAATAAATTTTTTGTAAATTTAAATATATTGTGAATTAAATGAATAATATAAATTTATTTTATGTTTAGAGGAAAAACTTAAGTAATGTTACTCCTAGCGGCTAAAGTCAGAACAACTTTTAGATAATGATAATACGAACCGCCGTTTTTAAGACAATTATAAAATTCTTAATTAATGTGATAACAACTTTTAAATTTTAATTCTTCTTGTTAATATTTAGAGATTAATTCCAGGCATGAGGTAATATTTATTGGGTATGAGTAGTAAAGCCTAGTCCCCAAGAGTGATTGTCTAGGGACAAATCTTTATCATTTTGACCTAAGACAACCATAAATTGATCTATAATACTAGACGGTGTATTGATTTTGTCGCGCGTCAACAGTTAAATTTTGCCTCCATGACCGCGACACGTCGCTGCTTGCGTGGATTTTTTTTTTTTTTTTGATGGATTAAAAATAAAAATAACCAAAAACATTGGAGGGCATGGAAAGTTTTATCAGATATCAGATGACCCTAAATTTGAGATCAATTTTAGGCTCTAATGTCTGAGAGCTAATAGGCAATACAATAAGAAGATAATAATGCTAGTTTTAGACTTATTTGCCTAAATTAAAAATCATAAAAATTCAAAATATAAAATAAAAGATTTCTTATCTCTAGAGTCTAGGTCAGAACCACGCCCCCTTGGTCACCTCAACAATTTAAATTGAAAAAAAAAGAATAAAAACTTCCGTTTGACAACTATTTTGCAGCCATAACGATCCTATTGCTTTTAATATTTTAAAAATAAACTTAATTGTAAATACGATTGTCAATAATAAAAAAATCGTGAGTAATAAAGTAATCCTACATATTCAATTATTATAGGGCTTAAGGTTTTAATGTGACAGAACGGTTGCTGTTGTTTGTCTCGCCCCACTCTTTCCCACGGGGGATTTTAAAGTCAGTTCCTAAATAAAACATATGACGCACGAAAAAGAACTATTTAATTCTTTTTATATGTTTTGTCCTGATTTGAGATTTTGTTAAAAAAGATTTTAATTGTACATATATTATAATTATTTTAATATCGTTTTTTCTAGCTGATTCTTATGTTTGAAATCTTCCATTTTTCCCACTAATATACTTTTAACATGAAGATAATTTTATAAAGAAAATTGCCTTTAAATCTTTGACGGAGTTTAATTTCTTTCTTTTCTCTTCAGGAAAAAAACTACAAATCTTACTTTATTTTTTTATATAGGAATGTTTCGTGTAAAGTTGCACTAATTATATTTTAATCTTTATGAAGTTGTTATTCGAAATTTCGTGCTTTTAATTGTGTTTCTTTTTGGTATGATTTAAGTTTTTAATTTTTTCGGGTGTCAATATATGGTTTGTTAAATTCATATCTATGGGTTTACTTGTGTGGGGCCGCCGCGTAGGCGTTTCAATTCCTTACTTATGAGTAAGTATCTTTTTATTTTAATATTTATCATTTCAAATTCCTAGTTGTCATTCTTATTTCACTGAAATTTAATATGCCCTTTCCATTATCATTTTGTTTGTTAGTGATTTAGCTTTTACTGTTGAGTCAATGCTAAAATAATCGATTGAATATTACGTTTTTTCATAGAATGCTAAATTACTTAAAATGCTTTTTTTGTTTTAAGAAACAAGACATGTTGGGTTTTAGGTCGTTTGAACTTCAAATTTTCTTGTCCTCAATTCCAATTAACGTTTGACAGCGCATTCTTGGTTTTGGCAATATGTTACAATGATTAGGGGCAAATAAACGAATTATAGTTCTAAGGGAGGTTCTTAGATGTTTGTATTAAAAATAGGAAATTGACTTGATAAAATATATTTCGTTCACATTATGTACCTGAAATACATGTCAATTAGATTAAGAATGAATTTAAAATCCTTATAAATTCCAGATAATGATGTACCTACGTTTTGAATTAGGTTCTAAATTGTAGTTTTCCAATAAGTCAGGTTTACTAAAGGACCCCATATACTTAGAGACAAAGACAAGTTGTACAACAAATTCCTACAACACGGCTATGAACTGTTCAACGTGTCTGTTTATGGCTTTTTGATTTAATCAACAAGTTTGACAAACCTGAAACTTGGTGTGAAGACTAGCTTATATACGATTAAACCAACTGTGCAACGTGTGTAGAGCCCTTAATGGTCCAAGGAGAAGTTGAAAAATATGGTAAATATTGTCTTTTAAATCCCTTTCAGTGAAAATTACAATGAATTATTGGTAAAAGTGAATTGTACGGTGTTTACATTAGTAGGTACGGTGTTATATTTGTAGTACATTACAGTTGTGTCTAAGGGTCATAATCACTTGTTATGGTTTTAAATTATAATATCGCTGTGTCTGATTACAACGACGATGAAGTTAAATCATCTTTATTATGTATTAGAATCTTAAAGTGTAACCTACTCAAAGGCTGACTAAATCTGGATCTTCAGTTTTCGCCAAATGAGTTTTAGGGTAATCAGTTTTAGACACTGTGGCAAAAACCTAAAATACATTTGGTGAAGACTGTAGCCACCTTCTCTCATCAGACTCCCTTGATATCAATCCTCCCTGATCTCAGACTCCCTTGATATCAATCCTCCCTGATCTCAGACTCCCTTGATATCAATCCTCCCTGATCTCAGACTCCCTTGATATCAATCCTCCCTGATCTCAGACTCCCTTGATATCAATCCTCCCTGATCTCAGACTCCCTTGATATCAATCCTCCCTGATCTCAGACTCCCTTGATATCAATCTGTTCAAGTGATGAGCTAACTACTCTGACAAAACTCGATAAGCCTTTGTATGTAGTCTGTTGTCCGTACAAGAGTTTCATGTTCATGTAAATTGAACTGACAAACTCAAAGGTTTCCCTTTACTTACTTCTTGATGCTTATAATTGGTGCTGCAAGTAAAAAAGATTCTTACCATCAGGGGTGTAACTAGGCTGGGGCAACCAGGGCAATGCCCCAGGGCCCCTGAGGTAAGGGGGGCCCCCAAGACCACGGGAAAGAGAAGGACAAAAGTATGGGCCATGACAAACATAGTTCAATAAACTTTGATCAAGGTATCAATGAATCTTCTTCGTCAAAAGTAAGAAGAAAGGAATTTTAATAAATGAAGATTGCTTCATCTTGTCTGTCTGATTTCAATTTGTCTGTCTTGTTGTGTTTTGTGTATAAGTATTTACAACACATTTCTGTGTATTGGAGGTAAAGGGCACTACCTCCATTTTTTACGATATTGAGGTTTTAACAGTTTCCTATTCATTTTTTCCCCCTTTTTTTTAGGGGTACAAGGCACTATGTCCTAAAACTAAAACTCACGGATTTAGCTAGTTGGAAAAGGCACTATGAACCAACAGTATGGCGAGGTAAAATAAGTAAAAAAATCATTAAACTAGCTCTCCCGAAAAATTTAAATTTGGCACATAGTGCCCTTTACCACCGATACACAGATTTATGTATTGTAAATACTTATATACATTTAAGTATTACTTACTTTTTGAACTTTTGTGATTAATTTCTTCAGTTCCACGCTCACGTTTATTATTTTCTTTAACTATCTATAATATCAGGCCTATCTTTACATATTTGAATATCAACTATTAACTAATTACAAAAACAGTACAGTCTACAATTTCTTAAATATTACGAAGAAGTTGTACAAGTTATAGATGTACTTATGATGTTGGCTAACCAAATTATCCAGGATGTACTAGATGATTTAGACAAAGAGGCTAAATTTAACATTTTTGATTTGGTGTCATGTGCAAAATAAAATACTAAAGATATGGGTAAATATGACATCTAGAATGCATTAAAACACATTTTTAGGGGTTATTTTTTAAGAAAATTCCAAGTGGGCCCCCGGACCCCCCTTTTTTGTATGGGGGGATCTTCCATACCCCTCCCGTGGGTCTCTCAGAATAATCTTGCCCCAGAGCGCCCAAGATTCTAGTTACGCCTCTGCTTACCATGTTGATTCCACTTCTTCTTTTAATAAATTTCTTGCTACACATTTTTTTGGTTTTCTCTATACTAAAATCCGTATGACCCTATGGTCTATTTCCTTGTGTTCATATTGTCTGTATTTGAAGACAGCCCTAATAATAATTACCTCTGACAAGTATAATACCCTAATAATACTGCTTTAATAATATGTCTGACAATTAGTGATGCAAGTAGCTTCTTAATGTCCTATCACTGGCCAAACTTTCATATTATTACTTTACTTTACTACAGTGTGGGAGATGAGAGTTGATTAACGACCCTCAGGTTGCTACTAGCCGGTTATCCTAAGTGAATACCTCTCAACTAGTGACATTTTTGTTAACCTAGTTGGGTCTATACCCTAATTTTATGATTTTTCCGTGCTGTCAAAACTTATTCTGCACAAATTGATCGATCCCTCTTCTACTTGCCTGGTTTCCATGGATGATAGAGACACTTCCCAACAAATCTACCATGCTGGATAACATTTAAGTTGTGCCTTAGAGATTTGTTGCTCTGAGAACATCATGATAACTTTTTTAATCCATGTGAGGTGCCTCCTTCCTTGAGGTTGTTTACCTTCACATCTTGCCTCTTTGGGATTCTTCTGTAATCAATTCTTTACTTGACTGTACCTTCTGAGCTGACCATCTTTAATTATTTCTTCTAACTGTCTCACTCCAATTTCCAGCCTTTCAGTTGTATTTTTTACTTACTTTGTGAAGTCTGTCTGAAGTCCTTTCTTTCCAGTTACTTTTCTTAGATATCTCATTCTTGTATCTCGAAGACTGTTAAGTGTCAGCTACAAGTTATTGTTGGAACTTACTTTTTTGTTACGTATTACTTACTTATTATTTAAACAAATAATAAGGAAAAAAATGAGGTAGATTTTAAAATATTAATGCTATTAAAAAATTTGGTTGAGCCCATGTGCAAGAGGAGGAGTTGAAAAATACTTTCCATAAAATTAATGTGACTCCTCAGGGGTTGTTTGGTAAATGTTTTGATTTTCTGGTGGGATAATCTTTATTTTTTTTTTTACTACATTGGAAAGTAGATTTCTTGTGTTAAAATGAAATATCTGTTCTTATTAGGTTGAGGATCGTTAGATTAGATGCTTTTAGGTATTGGGTCAAAAAGAGGTGATTAGAGGTTACAACTTAACTCAATTACATTTAAAGCATAGTTTTTTTTTTTACAAAAAGTAATGCAACATACCAACTTTTTGTTGTACAAAGTGATTTCGACTAAAAAATTATAAAATGCACTCTATTTAACTATTAATCTAACTACATAAGTAGTTTTTCTGGGAAAATCAAGTTCCTCAGAAAATATCTATAATTGCAAAGGGTGAAAGGTCAGGTTCATTTCCCAGCTAAGGAGGAATCATTTTTACGGTAAATTTTGATATAATGTTTAATAATAATTCAATGTAACTTCAAAAATCTGAAACATCTAACTAACGGAAAATACTGGACCAAGTACACATTTACTGGTTATGAAAAAGTTTGGTACTATACAGTTGCATTGGACAGATTATTAGTTTTTAGTTAATTTTCTAAAGGAAACAACCCTTTACTATTATATTCTTGCAGACCATAGAAGCATATATGATTAACAAAAGGGAATATTGAATATTATAAAATATTCAGCTATTGGGTTTATTATTAAATTAAGAAATAGAACTCTCAGTTGATTTATATGTTGTACAACTATTGAGAATCTAATTCCAATCTAAAGAAAAAGCAATCTGTCTACCTCTGAATACGTCTTACAAGACGGAAGCTTAACAAAAGCAGTTAATAGATATTGAAAAAAAAAAAAAAAAAAAAAAAAAAATTGGCACGATTTGTAAAACCCAACTAGAAAGAGGCGTCGAACAGATATCAATATATTATAGAATTAAGTTATAGGGGTCATGTAATATTGTTTGTTTCATTTTCAGCTCTTCTTATCAATTACAACTTTGTGGTGGGGGAGTCTGGACATCATGTTAACTTATATAACTAGTTGGAGACCAATATATATTTATTTTTTTATTTCAGTGTTGCCAAGTTTTTTTTTTTTAAATAATAAAAACTTTTATAAACATAGGGCATAAAAGAGAGAGAGTTAGACAAAAAAGTAAAAAAAAAAAAAATATATATACATATATATATGCTATTTATATCTTAAGCTGATGTGGTGGGGCGCAGGGTAGAGTCTCTCCCCTCTACTACATAATAAGAAGACTAGCAGAGCATCCTAGTGGCCAATTTTAAAAACACAACAAGCCTTCACACAGTTTTAAAAATAAACCATCGTGTGAACTGTATGTGTTTTTTTTTATATATCTTCCCTTCATCTTGATAATAATTCTTTTATATTATTGCATATTTATATATTGAAATATTTGTGTTTTTAAAAAGCCATACTTATATATATGTATGAATATATATGTATATTTAAATAAATTTTTTATTTTCAACAAATTATTTGCATTTTCTCTACNAAAAAAATAAAGCCACTACATTTACCTTCTTATATGGTTATCCAGAGAGCAAATATTGAGATCTCATTGGCTCCCCACCCCATTTGTTAGTTTTTCCCACGTTGTCAACACACTAACTCTTGTTTGTTTGGCACAGGCTGTGTAATTAGTTGAGAGTATTTCATCAATGTATGAACGAAGTATTGTATCCCTGCCCATTTGAATTAAGTAGTGAAGCACTCCTTTCCTTCTTCCCTACCTTGCCTTATTACCATTTCACTTATTTGTTTGCATAATTTATAAACTGAACCCTTTCCCTTTCCTCAAATACTCATATATATGTTATCCATAAATGTACTAAACTCACTACACATCAAAGATGATTTGTTAACAGATTGTGTTTGATTTTATGCTTACAGAGAGAGCGGAAGTAAGGTGAAGTTACTGGAGAAGAAGAAGAAATAATTGAAATAAGTAAGAAGAAAAAAAAAACAGAAATAAAGATGGTGGTTCAGGAGGCTTCTATAAACAACATCATGGGAGGACTAGAGGGAGCCGAGGGGGTCAAGCTGCATACCCACCGACGAAAACTCAAACAGAGGTGAAACTGCTTTTCTTAATTCTAACAGACACTACTGAACTGTAACTGACTGAATGTGACTGACTGACTCTAGTCTCAGTTATACATTATCAAAAATAATATTTAAAAAAATAAAAAATAAAAATAATGTAAATGTAAACTTAAGCTATAGCAGTTAACCAGCAGTGACTGATGGCAATTTCTGTTAATCATGCACGACTTAAAATTATACATAACTACTATTTTATACATACATACATTAATATTGTTTTATAATTTTATACAATGTGAGATAAATTAGGATATATCTTTACTTTTTACTTATAATAAAACTTATTATATTTACACAGTAATAATTGAAATTGTTTTTTTAAAAATACGATTTTCAAAAGGGTGAATTTGAAGTGCAAAACATGTAGAAAATCAAATATATAGAACTAAAAATAAAATGACTCTCGTGTTGTCAAAGAGAAAATAAATAATCCTTAGCTATTGAGTTTGTTTTAAAAAATAGACCAATTTTTCCTTTTGTATTGACTCTTAGATTTTACTAATTGATCTGTCAATGTCAGTGAACTGTACTTGATTGCTGCGGTTTGAACGGGCTTTAAAGAAAATTAGAAAAAAAGGAATGTGATTTATAAATAATAAAATCTAAATGAACTTTATATTAGTGGATGCTGCTTATAGACTTTTATATTTTTTTGTGATAATATGTATTTTAAAAGTTGATGAAAAAGTGATGTAGTTTTAAATTTTTTGTGTTTGTGTAAATAAAATGAGGGATTTTTGGTGGCTTTATTTTTAGGGAAATAGTTTAGTTATGTGGTTGTTTTGTGAGTTTCCACCCTGCATATTTCTCTGGGATTTACTAGATTTGATGAGAAATTAGTGGTTTTAAAGGTCAGTATGTAATTAAAAAAATATCACCTAATTTTCTTTTTTATCTTTTACTATGTAAATAAACTAATTACTTGCTTAGGATCCTCCAGTTTTCATGTTCAGATAATAGGTTTGTTCCAACAACACTTCAAACTAGTTTGAAACTGTCCGACGCATGTTCATTAGCAACAGGAGTTCAATTTTAGTCCGATGCGCACGTGTCAGACAGTTTCAAACTAGTTTGAAGTGTGGTTGGAACAAACCTCATATAAGGATTTGTAGTTACATTTTTTTTTAGTGTGAAAAATAAGTGATTTCTATATTTTTGGGGAACGTAGTTTAACAAAAAAAAAAAAATAAATAAACAAGTAAAAAAAACAAAATATTAATGAAATATTAACAAGTATTATTTTACGCGTAGAGACAGATTTTTTCGAATCATTCATATTTGTTTATATACTGAGTATATAAGGACAAAAATGTTAATGCATTGTAAAAATTAGTTATTTCTCAAGAATGATTTGATTTCCATAAATAATTATTTAAGATGGAAATACAGTATTACCTTATCAAATTAGCACTGTTCTATGATACACGTTGTTAGAAATTTAAACAAGTCAGTCAAACAAGTTACAACAAAGTCAAGTTGTAAACTCTAGCTACCCCCCCCCCTCCCTCACAATAAGTTTGTATGTCAGTATATTTCCTAGTTGTATGTTTTTGGTATAGATTCCAAAACATTGACCCTCTGAGCAAGGCCACTGAATAAATCTGGGTCTGTTCTGACTCTGACCAATATAACTACTTATATAATTACTACTTCAGTAATTAGAACGTTGTCGTTGTTGGAGGTAATTTTATTGGATTTGATAAATCTGTTTTTCCAGGTAAAATAACACTTGTTTTACCACTACAGTTTTCGTAAGGTCGTCCTCAGGGCTTATGAATAAACACTAACTACGTTGTCTTACTTTAGTTCCCAACATAATATCTCACTCTCTTCATATTATTTAATAAATATAACTCTAGTCTTACCATAACTTTGCTTGTTCTAAGGCTCTGATGGTGGATTGATAAAGGCTGAAAACTGCTTTGATGAATTAACTAGTTTTATTTTACATAGAGAGACAGCTTTCTTTGAATCATACATATTTTTAGATTATCATAGGACTCGGGGTTGAGCCATTGCACTATCTAGAAATATGTCTCACTTTCCTGGGATTTGAAACAATACCAGTTATCTTGGTGAGTAGGCTTCCGCGTGTAGACTCGTAATAAACAGCTTGGTTTTCCGGTGCAATCCGTGTCACGAAGGGGATGAAGTCCGATGTTTCGCTTCCACTACTGGAAGCATCTTCAGGGGTGTGGTGCATCGTGATGTTTACTTGAAGCAACAACAAGACTTCGTGACACGGATTTCACCGGAAAACCAAGCTTTTTATACCAGTTATGTTTGTATTTCATCTTGGTGGTGAGAACTCTAACCCAGTGGTTCTTTACCTTTTGGTAACCACGGCCCCCTTAAAATCTCCAAATATAATATATATAGCACCTAAATACCTTTCGAGACCCCCCAGTTTAGAACCACTGCCTAACCACTCAGCTTCACATATTAATATTCATATTATACTCCAATATATTCTTATACTTAAATAAATTGGTGTCCATCCGGTTGTGAAATCTTATTACACACTTTATGTAGAGTTGATGGGGTGACATCCTAACCCTGTTTTATCTTTTACACGTATAGCTGTATAAGCCTTTTGGCAGGTCTATGCTATCCTCATGCTGTTGCCCCATGGGTTATTATTATTATTTGGTCTATATTATGATTTACTTTAACAAAACTACGTTCTTTCATCTAAAATATTTGTTTTATGATGGTATTTTATATATTATTGTTTAACTCTACACAGGAGGTTCTCAGGTAATTTTCACCAGTGGGGAAGTTGAATATGTCTAAACCGTACTAGACATTATTCACAAGTTAAATCCTACTTATTACATTTTTATTTATTACTGCAAGATGTAAACAGACATACAAATGACAGTGCACCAGGCATGCCAATTCTAAAGTCGCTACATATCAACTGCCCCTTCAGTCTGTGCCAAACAAGAGTTAGTGCGTTAACAGCACAGGAAATCGAGTGACACACAGATTAGCCAACCTCTGAGGAAAAAAATAAAGCCACTACATTTACCTTCTTATATGGTTATCCAGAGAGCAAATATTGAGATCTCATTGGCTCCCCACCCCATTTGTTAGTTTTTCCCACGTTGTCAACACACTAACTCTTGTTTGTTTGGCACAGGCTGTGTAATTAGTTGAGAGTATTTCATCAATGTATGAACGAAGTATTGTATCCCTGCCCATTTGAATTAAGTAGTGAAGCACTCCTTTCCTTCTTCCCTACCTTGCCTTATTACCATTTCACTTATTTGTTTGCATAATTTATAAACTGAACCCTTTCCCTTTCCTCAAATACTCATATATATGTTATCCATAAATGTACTAAACTCACTACACATCAAAGATGATTTGTTAACAGATTGTGTTTGATTTTATGCTTACAGAGAGAGCGGAAGTAAGGTGAAGTTACTGGAGAAGAAGAAGAAATAATTGAAATAAGTAAGAAGAAAAAAAAAACAGAAATAAAGATGGTGGTTCAGGAGGCTTCTATAAACAACATCATGGGAGGACTAGAGGGAGCCGAGGGGGTCAAGCTGCATACCCACCGACGAAAACTCAAACAGAGGTGAAACTGCTTTTCTTAATTCTAACAGACACTACTGAACTGTAACTGACTGAATGTGACTGACTGACTCTAGTCTCAGTTATACATTATCTGAATAGCGTGAAATTTAAGTCTCTCAAAGTTGGGTTTGGAAATTTTATTTAGAATTGATCAATTTTTCCCCAAGAGTCTATTGTCTTTTAATATGTTATAAACTCTGCGACAACTATAATGTTTATTTATATACCCCTGTAAATTATTAAGTCTTTGAAATTGATACTTAACATTATGGTAAAATGTCAATACTATGTCTCTTTAGTTGGAACACACTGTAAAAAATAACAATTCT
>KZ652834.1:88448-98669 GCA_001010745.2 Gerris buenoi | reverse complement strand
AATAATAAAAAAATAAATAAAAATAAAAAAATAAAAAAAAAAAATAAATAAAAATAAAAATAAAAAAATTATAAAGTACTGTCTGTCATTAGAAATCCAACATAACACCAGCGAAACATTCACCGCACAAAATTCCAATAAACATTCACCAGCGAAGAAGATTGACCTGGAGAGCTATGCATTTCTTCAGGATCAATCATGGGCTGAGTTGTGTGGCCATGTAAATAACTTACTAAAACCGTAAAGAGACTTGAGACTGCTAGTTGTATTTTGAAATATCCCTGACACTCCATTCAAAACATCATAAAATCTGATGCCGGCTATAACTGGCAGCAGTGGTGCCAAAACATCAGCAGCGAAAGGGACTTAAGTTTTTTTTTTTTAATTGACGTGAAACTGATACATTTTTATGCTTGCCATTTGAAAACTTTCCCACTGGAGTTATTGATATTATTTATACTTTTTTGCCACAACACACATAATTTACTTAGTTACCTACCCACCTATGGCTGGGTAACCAGGTAAATGAGTACCTTTTCTTAACTTCAGCAATCTACCCTGATGCTTCTTGGTGCTATCCCAACATAGCAGCTGCTTTTACCATGCCCTTGCTACAAATTATTAATTAATCCTTGCTTGATTAAAAGATTTTAAAAAAATTGTACATCTTTATCTATTGAAATACAGTAAAAACTATATTTCGAGATTATTATTATTTGAACACTGTAATGTGTTTTTTTTTTTAGGTTGCTATAAAAACGATAAAGAAGGCAAAGATCGAGACTGAAGGAGATCTGATTAGGATCAGACGGGAGATTCAGATCATGTCTTCACTCAGGCATCCTTATATCATACATATATATGAAGGTAACGTCTCAAAAAACCTATTCAGTAAAAACATTGCTAATCACTCTGAATTAATTATGCTGGTGTCATAAGTTTATAGAAAATAAAGATGATAATATAACAACAATTATATAGGATATGATGCAAAGGAAATATACAACACAAGATTTTCCAGTAATAAAAATTAGCTTAATAGCAGCTTAGCAACACTAGCCTTTAAGAGGAACTGCCTTAGCTTTAAAGCCTAGGAACATCTACTAAGGCAGGTTGTTCAAAAAGTTGACTGTATTTAATAAATATATCACAAACATAAAACTGATGGAAAATAATACCTGTGAGATTTGTTGGTTACCTGGTCAGAAGTCTTTGGCATTGCAGATAATAACGCAGCACAGTGGTAACAGCAAGTGAGTAAAATATTTGCTTATTTGATGTAATTCACTTCATTTGTATCAGAATATCTTTGTTATTGTGGGTTAACTCATCCGTAGAAGTACAAGAGCTGTGTAAATTGGCGTAAACTGTCAGTGGGTCAGAAGAATGTTTGATTATTATTTGTCTACAACAAACTTCACACGTGTGCACACTCATTTGTTGCCGAGCAACCAAATGCAATCTTTTCCACATCAAAGAAGTTATTTCAAACACTTAAAGCTTATTGTGGGTTTTCACAATAGTCTCGTAAAATTTTCTCTTAGACAAGTTTTATTCACTGTGTTCGTTGAAAATCTTGTTAGACACAAATAAGTTTTACTTGCTGTTTAACAGTGCGATGTTTTTGATTTCAGTGTTTGAGAACAAGGATAAGATAGTGCTTGTGATGGAGTATTCTTCAGGAGGTGAACTGTACGATTACCTGAGTCAGAGGAAGGTGTTGCAGGACACAGAGGCTCAGAGACTCTTCAGGCAGATAGCCATGGCTGTGTACTACTGTCACAAGGTAATATGAAGCATCTATCTCTAAAGCCGGGTTTACACGGGTAGAGTAAACAGGAGAGTAGAGTAACTCTACCCGTAGAAACCCAAAAAAATGCTTAGTAGAGTAGAGTGGCGAGTAGAGTAGTTAGTAAAATTGGTAGAGTTGGAAGTAGAGTGCACTCTACTCGCTACTCTACTCTCCTGTTTACTCTACCCGTGTAAACCCGGCTTAAGGATTATAATTAGACTCCTGGGCTTGGGAGTGTGTCTCCCATCAGTCTAGATGTGTAATGTGACTAATACCTCCACGGTTTGCTGATACACTAAGAAATCTTGATATTTGTGTGATAATTCCCTACAAGAAAGGTTTCTCTCAATAGTAGTAGAAACAACTAACATATCGTCAATACTGTTTCTGTTTTCTTTTTATTATATTTTTTTGTTTTTTTTTATTTTAGCATCAAATTTGTCACAGAGATTTGAAGTTAGAGAATATTCTACTGGATGAAGATGGCAATGCAAAGGTAAACTCAAACTTACATTACTAGTCTTAACTCTGCACTACGAATCATTAAGTATGTTTCCTAGTGCTACTACATTGTATTATTGTGTAAACCAAGCCATCAAATTAAATGCCTAAATAGTTTCGTTTCCAAAGCCTTCATAAAAACTAATCAGGATTTTATTATAATATAATAAATTATATTATTCATTGTAATATATTATATCATTATTGTGAATATTACATGCAAAAATACTTCGGTTTGATAAATTGATTAAATTTAATCTTACCAAGATCTTAATATTACACTATAAACATTCATAATCCGAGCTTCAAAAGCTTTCGAATAAAGCAAAATTATAAAAAGCAAATGCAGTCAAAATAATTCAGAATTGAACAAAAAGAAGACCAAGTCAAAACTAAGTAAAACCAATGAAAATGTTAATAGCATACAAGTGACATTTTAAGCTGTATTCAAATGATGTGAACAGTGCAAATGTAAACAAAGCAAGTGAAAGAGATTCTAGATAGAGTCAGGAGCAGCGATAATAGAATCCTTAAATGGAAAGATTTCCAACTCCCCTTTTTATCTACCTGTGTTAGACTACTAGCGCTGCTCGAGAATTTGGCAGTTAATATTGTAACTAAATCTTTTACCCCATTCAAAAGATTTTGAGATTTTTGTTTATTTACAAAATAGTACAAACGTCTGACAACCAGTATTTGTTTATATTTTAGAATTCGAGGAATGTCAAAAGATCATAAGTAGTTTACAATTTTAACCGCCACATTCTCAAGCAGCGCTAGTGGTCTTACACCTCTAGTATACTGTAGTTGGATACCCCTGGTAAAA
This sequence comes from Gerris buenoi, assembly GCA_001010745.2. NCBI lineage: Eukaryota > Metazoa > Arthropoda > Insecta > Hemiptera > Gerridae > Gerris > Gerris buenoi. The sequence goes on along the minus strand of KZ652834.1, from coordinate 95,550 downwards.
CCAATGAAAATTTTAATAGTATACAAGTGACATTTTAAGCTGTATTCAAATTATGTAAAAAGTGCAAATGTAAACCAAGCAAGTGATAGAGATTCAGGAGTAAATGTTCAGATTTGACAGAGGTGCAAATGTCCTTATAAAAACTAGTTTTCTCACTTTATGTCAGTTGGGAGAACTTCAAAATATTTTGATAAAAATAAATTAATTCAGAGGTCGAATTTAATTACCCGCCAGGGAGGAATTATTTTTATTGCGTTTTGATAAATTGATGTTACTGTGGAAATCCAAAACGTGGAAGAAATTATCTATATGAAAAATTGTTGTAAAGTTGTTGTATCAGATATTTTAAATTCATATTATGATGAATATAATGTTTTTGCAGCTTGCCGACTTTGGCCTGTCTAATGTATTTGACTCAAGTCGACTACTGAGTACTTTTTGTGGGTCACCTCTCTATGCTTCACCTGAGATCGTTTCTGGCATCCCTTACTATGGACCTGAAGTTGACTGCTGGTAAATAATCATCCTATTTGATAAAAACAAATAAATTAAAAAAAAAAAGTTCAAGTATGCTAAGGTGGAAAATTTTGTATTTTGTAGGTCGCTAGGTGTTCTACTGTACACTCTAGTGTACGGAGCAATGCCCTTTGATGGTTCTAACTTTAAGAGACTTGTAAAACAGATATCTCATGGGGAATACTACGAACCTAAAGTACCTTCAAGTAAGTGAATTTCTTTCTGTTTCTATATTTAACCCATCCCTTTCAACCACAGCATGAGAATTTCCCTGAGAATTCCATCTTAGCTGATGCTTTAATTTTTAGATGAAGTATTTTCAAATATGTCAACTTAGATCTCCATCTAAATAGTAGTTTGGGATAATTTATGTTTTGATGTTAAAGCAGTTATTTATATTTTGTTCTGTCTTTATTTTAGGCGCATCTGGTCTGATTCGCGCTCTCCTCACAGTTGATGGCAGCGAAAGGTAAAGTGCTTTATATTAAGTATGTATGCTTCCATTAAAGTTATAGAAATCTGGTAATCTGCAGATTACCTAGGTGCCAATTACCCTACCACTTCTATTAGGTCTAGTAGAGAAAAGGACTAAATCTTTTTCTTCCTTTATCTCTGAAAGGTATAATTGATGAAACTGAATGAAATACCTTCACTCTAGGAAATGAAGTGGAGGTAGTGATAAGTTATATGCTAATAGAACACTAAAATTAAGCCTTGTATAACTTGATCTAACCATGTATTTAGACTGGACATCGTAGGAGTTTGCAGTCATGCCTGGTTGAACAGTAACGAGAAGGAAACTCCTTGTGTGAAGAAAGCTCTTGAACTGTCAGCAGAGAAACCCGTAAGACTGGACCTGTTGCTCTCTCTGAACCAGCCTCGCAACCAACCCTCAGTACAACCGCAGACGAAGCCTTCAGTAGTCAAGTCTAGATCTGTTGGGAGTTTACCTACCTCAGTCAAACCAACCACACCTGCACCTTCTCCACAACCACAAGTATGTTTCACTTTCATTACTTCAATTTTTACAGTTTCAGTCAAATGTGGGCTTTCTCTAGCCTAATAAACTATTTCCATTCTTTCCTGCCCGCCTACTCTTAAGGCTGAAGCTTAGTCTGTATTTATATTAGCTGAAAGTCTCAAATTATAATACTCTGATACCTGCCTTTACTTTTAGTTAGAAATTTGTTCTGTTGGCTTAAATATTTAGAGTGTTTTGTTTGTGACTTTTGGTAAACCTTAATGAGTCTATTTGTTTGTTATTTTAGGCAGAGCTAGTCGAGAGTAAGGCTGAAAAGGAAAGTAAAGGTGATGAAGGTACGAGTGATGATGTACCCGCTGAATCTATCCCTGCTGAACAACCTGCTGATAAAGCAAAGAAGAAAAGTTCAAAGAAACCACAACCCGAGTCTGAGTCACTTCCTCAGGTACCTCAGACTCCCGTTAAAAAACCTGCCAAGAAAACCTCTAAGAAACCTCTGAAAGAACCCGATCTAGAAGAGGAAACTTTGACTGTAGAAAAACAACCTGAGTCTAGTCATGAAGAATCTGCTGCTGATACGCAGGTTACTAGTCATCCTGAAACCTCAACGGAACCGACACTTAAACAAGAAGAACCTTCAACAGCTCCACCTCCTGTACCGGAGGATGAACCACCCCTCTCACCTGTGGAGCCGACTTCCCCTGTTAAGGACTTCAAGTTAGCCTCCACTGTACATCTAGATGAGTTGATCCGCAGTGAGATAGGATCTTCTGTAGAACCATCTTCACCTCTAGAGAGGCTTAAGAAAGAAAACGCACTCAAGGTACATTTCTATACTCGACTCAACATTTAATTTTGTTTGATAGAAACAATTATTAGGAGAGAACTTACCTATCCAATAATAATCAGTAATCTTACATAGCGATTCCCATTTAAAATAAGGAAATTACCTGTACAATATAATTGTTTATTATTGTTAGTAGTTAATTGTTAGGTTGTGGTCTCCTGTTAGTACAGATGCTTGGGTGTTGGGTCAAAAGTGTTGAAGGCTATCTAAGTGTTTGAATCGGAAAATATTTCATCCTTGTCACATGAAGCTCCGGTTTGGCTATTGTGATATATGTGATAAAAGCCTACTGCATATCAAAATAAAAATGTTTGCATACAAGTCTGCAAGACAGTGAGAAATTTTCATGAACTTGACCCATTTTTTCCTCTGGGCTATTATATATTTGTAATGGTATTATATTTACTTTATTAACTTTTTTGATATTTTTGTTTTTCTAAAAAAAAAATAAAAAAATTGCCCAGTTTGTATTAACGTAAATAGAAACTAAAACATAAACATATTAACAGCTTCAAAATTGCCCCTAATAGGATGATTTTTTTCCCCCCAATACTTTAAAGGGTAATAATTTATCTTCAATTAATAGCGGTATTACTTTTTTTTTATTATTAAAAATATTGATGCAGAACACTTAAAATAATTATGAAATACTTATTGTGGAGGTTGTTAAGAAATCAGAGTATTTGCTCTTATCTTTTATGAGCACTATTGATGGCCCAAAGGGCTAAATTCTTAATTAGAAACATTGACTTTAAACATTTTATAAATTTAAATTTTAAAGAACTTTGTTCTTACCTTGATCCATGATATGAATTGTTGGAATGTTTTGTATTCAGGTGATATCGCATGCTATCTCTGAGAGTGCCATGTCCGGAGAGAGGAAATCTTCCACATTGCCTCGTAGAAGATTGTCCAGGCCTGAAGTCTCACCTCCTGTAGCTCCTGCGTAAGTACTTCCCACTGCTAACTACCATAATCAATTTTATATTAAGAATTTAAGAGAGGTTGGGGTCATTGCTGTTATTCACTCTTTGGAAGCAGGAGACTCAACTTCAGCTAGAAGCCCCTTCTAGCTGAAGTTTTTTCATGTTTTCCCAGCATTGTGATATAAATGAGTAGCTACTTAAGTAAAGTGACATTAATCTGGTTCCGATATCCAATTTTATAGTTTATATAACTAATGGAGTGACACTCTAATCCTGATCATCCATTACATATGTATTTGGAGGAATCTTGTTCATCTCCTTCCTGGTAGCCCTAGGAGTATATTGCAGCCTTGATAAACCATCTGCCTGAGACCAGACGGGCTATTTGTCTTGCCCTCCAAAAAATTTTCCATTTCCATTTACCAAACTACATTAAAAATTGAATTTGTCTAGAGATAAATTGTCACCATGTGTGAGTTAAGAAAAAAACTGATTCAGTTTGTTTGATAAAGTAATTAGTAAATTTAAATTTTGTTTTAAGCTCTTGAGAGTAGAAATTACAGACATAAAGATGTAAAATATAGTCAAAGGAAATGTTTAATTATATTTATTTATTACGGAAAAGTTTTATTATATTTCTTTATTCTTTACTTATGGCCAAGGTATAAAATATATATTTTGCTTTATTTTAATTCCCGATCAACAAATGATTAGGTTATTACACAATGAGGGGTCTGGCCACTTTACTCATCTACTCAATGTGATTAGATTTCTTCTAATTTATTGGTATTTACACCTAGATTTCAGACGGCAGAGTTCGATACCCAACCACTTGGCTGTGCTGTTTCTCAATAACTAATTCTATACCCAATATACAATTCTATTATATTAAAATTCGGTTTTCCATGAGTTGATTAAATAACATATTGTGAAAACAACTAATATACCAGTGAGAATAAGTTTATATCTTAAACTTTCTAGTTGGAGAAGTGGAGCTCCGGGAACCGCTCCAGTTGGTGGCAGTGTGGTGCCCAATGCCAGATCATCTCAGTTTGTTTACCCCACACCTGCTCCCAGGTAAAAATATCATACTAATTGTAGATGTTTGTAGTACTTGGTATGTAGGCTTCCGCGGGTAGACTCTTAATAAACAGTTTGGTTTTCCGGTGAAATCCGCGTCACAAAGGGGATGAAGTCCGACGTTTCGCTTCCACTACTGGAAGCATCTTTAGGAGTGTGGTGCATCGTGATGTTTACTTGAAGCAACAACAAGACATACTGAAGACTGGAGAGAAGAACGACGTATTTATAGTTGCTTTCTGGAACGTAGATTATACTACGTCTAATCTACGTTCCAGAAAGCAACTATAAATACGCCGTCCTTCTCTCCAGTCGTCAGTATGTCTTGTTGTTGCTTCAAGTAAACATCACGACGCACCACACCCCTGAAGATGCAGTGGAAGCGAAACGTCGGACTTCATCCCCTTTGTGATGTGGATTTCACTGGAAAACCAAGCTGTTTATTATGTTTGTAGTAGTCATTATTTTATAGATGAAGACAGAATATAACTACTTGAGAGTTAGATCATTTTGTCTCGCTGTCAAAATAAACTTGCTATAATAAAGCCACCTTAAAGCAACCTATAATCATCTTCATTTCCAGTGAAGATGATTTTCGTTGTCTTTGTGAAAAGAGAAACAAGTGAAAGATAAAGAGCAAGTAATTTTCAAGTGTAGGAGTTGAGTTTTATTAAGTGTGTTTGAATTATGATGTGGGTTCAGGACATCGCTGTCTATGAAGGAGAGTAAGGAAGATACGAGCGGTGGATCTACACCAGGAACTCCAAGAGAAAGAATAATACCTATTGCTGTGGAAGGAAGAGAGAGTTCCTCTTCTGTAGCTACACCTACCACTCCTGTACCAGCTACTGCTCAAGCCCAGACTGGACCTGTACAGTCCAGTACTACTCCTGCAGCTCACCCCATGCCTAGGCAGTCCTCTGTCAGAGCGTCATCACTATCCAGGTAAACTTTTTTTTCTGTAAGTCTAGTAGATATTTTGTTTAAATCCTGAAATTTTCAAACCCGTTATAGGGATCATTGTCAAGGGAATTACTTATGATAGATTAGTTTTTCAAACATTATTTCTTTAAATCGAAGTGGTACATAGGAAGTGACAAACTAACATCAACTTGATTTCTGGTCTACTAATTAATTTCTAATTTTGTACTCAGGATCATAAAAATCACATTGTTCGGCAAAATTGATAGGGCATGGTCTCTCTCCTCTGGTCTAGCCTATGTCCTAGGCCTAGCTATGACCTTTAGATGAACTTAGCCGATCAAAAATTCTTAAAGGGCCCCAAAAGATTAACTTGAAGTTAGTCTATAACTTTTTTGCCCGCTATCTTGTGGATATATGTTATTGTTATTTTTTCATATTATATATCCCAGCCATATTTCTACAAACTGTAAAAACTGATGCCTATTTAACTATAATAATGTATGCATTGTGTTACAGGGAAGGTAGTGACAGTGGTAGCAGTGTGAGCAGCCTCAGTATGAAGGGAGAACCTGTAAGGAAGAGTCCTAGAGAAGTCATCATACCTATAGCCATGGAGGGAGGTGGCTACCTCACCCCACCTCTCAGGTACATTACATAGTATTTTTAATCATCTGACAACAATAATAATAGTAGTACTTAAGCCTCAGCTAAATTCTGATTTGTAAAAAAAAAGAAACTGTTGTTTTATTTTATTGCTTCCAAGCTTACCCAAGGTAACAGAAGCATTGTGTTCACTTTTAAGAACAAAAAACTTTTATGTCTCCGATTTTAAAAATTCCAAGACAGAAATCCGTTTCAGACATCAGGGAACATTTTTGGTCTCGTGTCTGTCTGCCAATCTGTGTGTCCACGAATTATTATGAAACGTGTGACGACAACTTGAGTAAATGTCGACCGATTTTGATGAATTTGGTAGACATGTTCATTTTACCAATGCTCAGGATGAATTTGTTAAACAACATTATCAGTTTAAGCGTTCACACACAACACTCGTGTAAACGTGAACTTCAAATTTAAATTTAGAATTTTAGGTCGGGAAAAAATCAAACTTCTCTATTCAATGAGACAAAAACTTTTTTTTTTTTCAAATACAATTTTTTAGTAAAACCAACAAGGACACTGCTGTGAAGTGTAAAAGAATGCTAAAACTATTAATAGTTTTTACAAAATAAACAATATAACAATTATGTTTATGTTAATGTAACATAAAGTACATGATAGGATGAGAGGAAGCTATGTCCCACACTAATTGGCAGTCTATTTTATAATTTATTTTGATATATTATGTACAAATACAAGATTCTATTCTAATAATTGTACCATTTATTGAACATAATTTTCTACTTAGGTAGCCTTTTACATGTTAACAATGTATAAATTAATAATAAAAATCTTTACCTCTGAGTTAAATTATTGTGAGCCCAATTTGTTTTTAAAATTGACTTTTTGTGGTATTTACTGCATTACAATGGTAGATAATTGAGATAAAGTATTGTTACACTTTTTTTTAGCCAATAAAAGAATTGTATATTTTGATGAAAGACTGCTCAATTTTCCATTTTTAGTCAGTAGATAATCAGATTTTTGAATCTCCTCATGATATGAGATCTCTCTTTCAGCTACGGGTGGAAGGTGGGATAAAAAAACATCTTATTCAAAATTATTATTAGTCCAGTTATTTAAGTCAAAAATATAGCTTCTGTTCCAAAAAAATAGAAGCCAATTTTTTTTTTCTTTGATCGCGTCATTTTTTTACTTTATTGCCCT
>KZ652834.1:17333-27698 GCA_001010745.2 Gerris buenoi | reverse complement strand
CTTGAAATTTTTGAGAGCAGCGCATTCTATGAGCCGTTGCACGAACTATTTTCCAAGTTTTGTGACGTCATGATGGGACATGGGATTTTTCAACGAATGCCACCCCCCTGATGGAATGAATGGTGTATAATATAGTCCTGATTCTATTCCTAGAAGGCTTTGGAAACAAAACTATTAAAGCATTTCATTTAATTGCTAGGCCTACATGATAATAGGAAACATATAGCCACTGATACCTAGCGTGAGTCCCGCGCGGAGCGCGGGGTGAAAGCTAGATGACAATAAGGTCCACAAAATCATTCAGCGAATTTTTAGAGTGGCAAAAACTTTTTTTTTACTTCTAGTTCAGTTTTGAATGTTAAATTTAGTTCAGAACTTGAAGGTCAACAAAAACTTCCTTTTTTGTTTGAACAGAATGCAATTTTTAACAAAATGACAGGTGTTTTAATAACTGGAGTTACTTCGTGAGACAGGATGAAGTTTGACATGTTAACATGGCAACTGTCAACGTCTTATCTCAAATTAAAACATTTTTATCGAACACTGCGGGGAAAACTTATTTCCCATTGCAATTACATTAAATCTTATTATATTATAATTACAATAAAAAGCATAATTAAGCTGTCAGGTTGAAATAGAAAAGACAAAACTAAATTACAACTTAACTCTCTCCCAGAAAATTAAACACGAATCATTTATTTATTTTATTAATTTAATAATTAAAAATATATGAAGGGTCACAGGGGAAAAAGGGTCTATATCACTTTTTGATGGATTTCGAGATTATAGCGCCATCTGTTAGGCATCCAAGAGTACTAGAAAATGGGGTTTCAAGTTTGGCTAAAAATGATCTGAGTCACGTAAAAATTAAAAAAGAAAAAATGAATGAATGAAGAAAAATGAATGCTGCTGAAGATGAATAGTTGACCTAAAGATTGTAGGGAAGAACGGTTGAAGTCCAAGATTCTGGCCCTTACATACAACTTGTGAAAAAGGGATTGATGTCCACCATATTTTTTTATTTTTCCTATTTTTGCATTATTTTCCACATATTTTTTAAATTTTTTCCTCATAATTGTTAAGTATAGAGTTCAAATTTAACTTTAAACTTTATAAAAGTTTATTTTATATCCTTTTTTTATACTTTTTAGAGTCAGGTACAGGTATAAGTTAGTACTCTCCTGAAAAATTGGCTGATGATCATGTACCCTTTTTCCTCTGGACCCTTCATATGCTTTCCCCCCATGTTTCTCACATTCATAGTAATGCTGAATTTAAATTCCATAATATCTAATTTAATTTGTTTGTTATTAAGCATATTTAAACATTGTCTAACAGATGACAACATACATATACGACATAATGTTATAGACGACTCGTTTCCGAGCTATCATATTTTATTATTAATCACTAGGGGGCTCTGCCCCCTACTCATTTTGCTCGTCAACCCCCACAAAGCGGCCGCAGCCCACTATATAGAATTAGAATTATTTTAAGTCTATTTACTATGATATGATTAGAATTATTCTCAGAGCAAGGAAGGACAGAGGGAACAATACTATAGAATCTGGGTCTCAAAAAGTGGTCCATTATGCTCCCCCCATATACTAACACTTTCAAGCGGCGGTTTGGTGAAACAATATCGATATCTCGATAAAAACTCGAAATTTATCTGATATTAGCTGATAAGAATAACTGATATTGTCTTACGAAATTTAATATTTTTTATTTTGAATACAGTTTTCTTCATAAATATGTACTTTAATGTTTGTTGTAAACCTTATTAATTATATAAGGCAGTAACGTCGTAAATTATCGCGTAACAGTTGCTAGATAAGCTATAGCAATCTTTTTTGAGTGGGGTATCAAATAAATGCTACTGATAAGGATTTGTTGACAACCGTCTGTGGGGACAGAAAGACAAGGAATAGACTAATAAGACAAGGACTAGTGACCACGTGATCACTTTAGTTCGGATTGAGCTCGCTTGAAAGTGTTAGTATATGGGGGGAGCATAATGAACCACTATTCNATGGCAAATACCGAAAGAAAACGTTATTTTTTCATGTTTTTTGGCTATAACTCAAATTCCAACAAAAATATTTGGTGGCAAACCTCAGATTCGTAATCAGCACCCCAAAAAACATAAAGGAGCAAAAAATCATAAATACTCCAGAATTTGTTTTAAAACACTCCTTTTTAGCACCTAATGACTGGACTACTACCCCTTCTTGCTCTGAGGAATTATTATTAAAATATATTTGCTTCTAGTGGCAGTTTAAGGAATTAAATGACAGATTTCAAATCAAAGAACCATATTTTTCCGCGAGGACCGCATACCAAGGACGGTGTATCTACCTCTTGCTCGGGAATGACGTGTAGGAGAACATTTAGTCGTCATAATTGACATGTATATATTTAAAAAAAATACAATTTAAAAAAATGAGGTTTTAAATAAAAATAAATAAAATAGACATTCAAGAGTCTAATTTTAAAGTGAACAAAAAATCTTTTAGCGAATTTTCGAAGAAAATTAAGCTATGGCAATGGCTTCAACATTTTTGTAATAAAAAATTTTTTTCAAGGAAATCCGTTTTAGAATGGCTGAATCGATCCCTAAAATTTAACTTTTTTTTATGTATGTATGTATATATGTGTCATGTGTCACTCCAGACGATGTCTCCCCTTAGGATACACTTAAAAATTTCTATCCAAATTCTAAACCAAAATTTTCCTATATTATCATAAGCCAATAATACGCAGATTTCTCTAAATTCGCTCATTAAGTCATGGTGCATGACTGGACTATTTTATTACAAAAAATATTAAATTTATAAAATATTAATAAGTAGGGTAAAGTGGGGCTATGGTGTCACCTGGGGTTATTGTGACCAACTCATTTTTTGTAGGGAATTGTTGTTTTTTTTCTCTACCTGTTTGTTAGGAATGATGCAGCACTGTTTCTAGTTCCAGAATCTGACAGTAGGAGAATTATTACTATTAAAATTCCCTACAAAAAATGAGTTGGTCACAATAACCCCAGGTGACACCATAGCCCCACTTTACCCTATAGTGTACCTACAAACTTCGCAGTTCCCTTGATATTCCGTTCAGCACTGTCATCTCCCCCTTACCGGCCTCTTAACATTCTCTTACACACATTACACACAGTTTAGTATATAAGTTGGTATATATGACTCTACCTGAACTTGTTTGCATACAAAACTTTTTTAATAATATAGATAGATATTTATTTTTATTGAACATTTTTTTTAGACTTAGTTATTGTGATAGGGGCAAACTGAAATGAATAACATTATTCATTTGAACTAAACTCAAAATTTAAACTATTGTTTAGGTAAACCTGCACAATATTTTACGGTCAAATCAATCGCTTACGTATATGCTTTACTCAATAAATTTTTTTCTCAATAAAAACTTTTTATTATCAGGGTTATTAATCTTAATACTTTTTAGTTCTCTGGTTTGTTTTTTAATGGTGGTAACAATTAATTTATTTTGTTTAAATAATATATATATATATGTGTGTGATAACAACAGAATTACATAATGCATTATAGTCATATAGTTGCTAGTTGTTATAGATCCATTTAATTGATATCTGTATAAATTGTATAATAAACATGTACATATCTATGCAAAAACAAAGCGAAATGAAAAAAAGTGACATTTATTCATATTTATCAATTGTTTTTAAAAACTATCTATCTATTAACTATATTTTTTCAGTCTAACTTATTTTATTTTATTTACACATTTAAATAAAATTATAAAATAAAACTATGTATTTGTTTTGAATTGGCTTATAATATATATATATATATCTATTGCCGGTTTTGACTATATATATATAGTATAAAGAAATAATTCCAAGTTATTATATCCTATTCCAAGTTATGGAACCACAAAGAAAAAAGATTTTTTTATTTTTTCTTAAAAATAACATTTGCATACATTTTTTGTCATTTAATTTGAGGGAATGAAAATGAAAATTGCACTTTTCTTATCGGAAATTTTGTCATTTTTACAACGAAACCAAAAATTTTGTTCTAGCTTTTATAATTTTGGAGCTATGTGATTTTATGAGCAAAGGCACGCGATCTTAAAAAAATTATAAAATTTGAACTTATGGGAGAACGGTTAATATTTGACTAGGGGCGTAGCGTACACCCCCAATCGATTATTAGGAAAAAAATATGTTTTAGGGAGCCTCTTGGATGGGGCTTCGACGAGTTCGTATATTATATCTATAGAGAGCCCTGTCTTATTAGGGCATAAGACTAATCTTAATTTTTTGTCTTAATCTAATATTTGTATATTGGATTGGGCCTCACGTTTAATAAATGATTTTTGAAGATTCCAAGAATAATAATATAAAACATTGTTGATCACAACTCGTAATCGTAATCCCATTAAAGAACTGCGGCTTATTCCTTTGTGTTTTAGTCGAGGAAAAATTAACAGCCATCTTCTTACATTACACTCTCTTATTCTTTATTTTTCCAGACTAATTCCCGACTTTTTCCAAAAACTGATAGGAGATGGTGCGCCTGTTTATCGATCGGCTTAATTACAATATTATTTATCTTAAATGTAGGTTTCGGAATAGACAGCACATTCAAGTTTCAATTTAGTTAATAGCCTATAATGTCTTTTGTGTTTGTAGCACATTGGTTTGCTTTTCCTGATATTTTTATAATTTTTATTAAGTATCATTTTAATACTTTTAAAACTTAACTTTTTTTAATGATTTTATAACTTTGCAACACTCACTTCAGAGCACGGGTATGAACAGTTTCAACTGGCGCTTGTTTACTCTTTGCTTTCGATTTTCAACAAAATTTTAATTATTTTAATCAATTTCTCCATGTAAACTAGATTTTTTCTGGGAAAAAAACTTTTATGATTAGATTCGTTTTAACATATTTTTCCGATTTTCAAGGCGTAGAGAAGTACTCTTTCTATACACCTTACCGACTCTTTCTCTTTCACACTTGTTTCTCTTCTCACCGGTACTGAAGATGACTATTTGAGAGTCAGATTTAAACCTCTGTCTCAACTCCTACACTGACTCTTTCTCTTTCACACTTGTTTCTCTTCTCACCGGTACTGAAGATGACTATTTGAGAGTCAGATTTAAACCTCTGTCTCAACTCCTACACTGACTCTTTCTCTTTCACACTTGTTTCTCTTCTCACCGGTACTGAAGATGACTATTTGAGAGTCAGATTTAAACCTCTGTCTCAACTCCTACACTGACTCTTTCTCTTTCACACTTGTTTCTCTTCTCACCGGTACTGAAGATGACTATTTGAGAGTCAGATTTAAACCTCTGTCTCAACTCCTACACTGACTCTTTCTCTTTCACACTTGTTTCTCTTCTCACCGGTACTGAAGATGACTATTTGAGAGTCAGATTTAAACCTCTGTCTCAACTCCTACACTGACTCTTTCTCTTTCACACTTGTTTCTCTTCTCACCGGTACTGAAGATGACTATTTGAGAGTCAGATTTAAACCTCTGTCTCAACTCCTACACTGACTCTTTCTCTTTCACACTTGTTTCTCTTCTCACCGGTACTGAAGATGACTATTTGAGAGTCAGATTTAAACCTCTGTCTCAACTCCTACACTGACTCTTTCTCTTTCACACTTGTTTCTCTTCTCACCGGTACTGAAGATGACTATTTGAGAGTCAGATTTAAACCTCTGTCTCAACTCCTACACTGACTCTTTCTCTTTCACACTTGTTTCTCTTCTCACCGGTACTGAAGATGACTATTTGAGAGTCAGATTTAAACCTCTGTCTCAACTCCTACACTGACTCTTTCTCTTTCACACTTGTTTCTCTTCTCACCGGTACTGAAGATGACTATTTGAGAGTCAGATTTAAACCTCTGTCTCAACTCCTACACTGACTCTTTCTCTTTCACACTTGTTTCTCTTCTCACCGGTACTGAAGATGACTATTTGAGAGTCAGATTTAAACCTCTGTCTCAACTCCTACACTGACTCTTTCTCTTTCACACTTGTTTCTCTTCTCACCGGTACTGAAGATGACTATTTGAGAGTCAGATTTAAACCTCTGTCTCAACTCCTACACTGACTCTTTCTCTTTCACACTTGTTTCTCTTCTCACCGGTACTGAAGATGACTATTTGAGAGTCAGATTTAAACCTCTGTCTCAACTCCTACACTGACTCTTTCTCTTTCACACTTGTTTCTCTTCTCACCGGTACTGAAGATGACTATTTGAGAGTCAGATTTAAACCTCTGTCTCAACTCCTACACTGACTCTTTCTCTTTCACACTTGTTTCTCTTCTCACCGGTACTGAAGATGACTATTTGAGAGTCAGATTTAAACCTCTGTCTCAACTCCTACACTGACTCTTTCTCTTTCACACTTGTTTCTCTTCTCACCGGTACTGAAGATGACTATTTGAGAGTCAGATTTAAACCTCTGTCTCAACTCCTACACTGACTCTTTCTCTTTCACACTTGTTTCTCTTCTCACCGGTACTGAAGATGACTATTTGAGAGTCAGATTTAAACCTCTGTCTCAACTCCTACACTGACTCTTTCTCTTTCACACTTGTTTCTCTTCTCACCGGTACTGAAGATGACTATTTGAGAGTCAGATTTAAACCTCTGTCTCAACTCCTACACTGACTCTTTCTCTTTCACACTTGTTTCTCTTCTCACCGGTACTGAAGATGACTATTTGAGAGTCAGATTTAAACCTCTGTCTCAACTCCTACACTGACTCTTTCTCTTTCACACTTGTTTCTCTTCTCACCGGTACTGAAGATGACTATTTGAGAGTCAGATTTAAACCTCTGTCTCAACTCCTACACTGACTCTTTCTCTTTCACACTTGTTTCTCTTCTCACCGGTACTGAAGATGACTATTTGAGAGTCAGATTTAAACCTCTGTCTCAACTCCTACACTGACTCTTTCTCTTTCACACTTGTTTCTCTTCTCACCGGTACTGAAGATGACTATTTGAGAGTCAGATTTAAACCTCTGTCTCAACTCCTACACTGACTCTTTCTCTTTCACACTTGTTTCTCTTCTCACCGGTACTGAAGATGACTATTTGAGAGTCAGATTTAAACCTCTGTCTCAACTCCTACACTGACTCTTTCTCTTTCACACTTGTTTCTCTTCTCACCGGTACTGAAGATGACTATTTGAGAGTCAGATTTAAACCTCTGTCTCAACTCCTACACTGACTCTTTCTCTTTCACACTTGTTTCTCTTCTCACCGGTACTGAAGATGACTATTTGAGAGTCAGATTTAAACCTCTGTCTCAACTCCTACACTGACTCTTTCTCTTTCACACTTGTTTCTCTTCTCACCGGTACTGAAGATGACTATTTGAGAGTCAGATTTAAACCTCTGTCTCAACTCCTACACTGACTCTTTCTCTTTCACACTTGTTTCTCTTCTCACCGGTACTGAAGATGACTATTTGAGAGTCAGATTTAAACCTCTGTCTCAACTCCTACACTGACTCTTTCTCTTTCACACTTGTTTCTCTTCTCACCGGTACTGAAGATGACTATTTGAGAGTCAGATTTAAACCTCTGTCTCAACTCCTACACTGACTCTTTCTCTTTCACACTTGTTTCTCTTCTCACCGGTACTGAAGATGACTATTTGAGAGTCAGATTTAAACCTCTGTCTCAACTCCTACACTGACTCTTTCTCTTTCACACTTGTTTCTCTTCTCACCGGTACTGAAGATGACTATTTGAGAGTCAGATTTAAACCTCTGTCTCAACTCCTACACTGACTCTTTCTCTTTCACACTTGTTTCTCTTCTCACCGGTACTGAAGATGACTATTTGAGAGTCAGATTTAAACCTCTGTCTCAACTCCTACACTAGTTCTTTCCCTTTCACACTTGTTTCTCTGTTCACCGGTACTGCGAAGATAACTATTTGAGAGTCAATTCATTTTTAGAATGTTACATATTAGAAATTTTACCTTGGCAGATGCAGTCGACGCTGGGTAGGAAATAGTCGTTACAGACCAGAGCTATAAGAACAAAGCAGTAGAGTGAACCCAGGAAGTGCAGTATTATTGCACCATGGCGTCGTGATTCATCGCTGAACAGATCACTAGGGAAGTCACTATCCTCCGACTCTTCTGTGCCATTGCTGCAGTTACCTGAACAAAAAGTCAATCAATTAGAATTCTCAAGATAAAGGTGATAAGAGATGTCGGTTTGAGAAAAGTAAGTGGTGGCCATGGTGGAGGCAGATATAAAGTCGGGCATGTAATATGTTCTTTGTAAACAAATACATGTTCATACGAGTGTTTTGAATTCGATCCCCCGTTTTGGTAGAGCGGATTTAAACCGATTCGATCTTCGTTCTCTGTTCACAGAGTGTTTTTGAATTTTCGGATTGTTTTTCAAAACGATATGTGAACGCAGTAATAGATTCTTTACAGACGAAGTGGAGTGTTTGTTTATTTGCCACAGAAAATTTAAAATCTAAATTAAAACGTGATTACGGATTTCTACGTGAAATCAATAGGTTGAGAAGAGAGTATTTTTATGATCGGAAAAACAACTTATATATGAGAAAAAAGAGCTACTAACTAGACTACAAACAGTAAGACAACAGACATCAATTTTCTTTAGATTCAGGGGGTAATTTTTTTGTTAATAACCAAGAATAATGATTAACAATTACAAATCCGTGGATACTGACAGCAATAGATTGGGTAAACATTCCAGTAAGCAGCTATTTGCCTGATTTCACTGCGGCCATCTGTTTTAACTACGCTGTTTAATTATGTTGATTCCTGTTTTCGGAATCGGAATAAGCGTGGACTTTAGCAGAAACTAAACTTACATTCACAAAAGACCTACAGGTTGAGTTGTCTGAAACTAATCGCAAAGTACTATTAACTGGTTACCAACTAATAGGACATTCCACTATAAACTGGTGTTCATAGGAAGTGCCTCCCAAATTATGCCTAAGATACTCGTATTATTCAATACCCAACATTTTTCTAATGAGTTGATTCGTTCAAAACCATACTAATGTGTTAATGCATAACCCGCAGAACAAAATCACAGTTGATACCATTAATTTCGTATAATATAGACTGCTTAATTACTGTTATTACCGAGAAAACACTTAGTCGTATATTTAGTCTGTTTATTTGTTGAATGTTGAAATATTTTAGAGCGATATGTTATCTATTAAAAAACAAGCATTCTGTAATATATTAAAACTTTAGTAGGTCAACTCTAGTTATACTATCATGTTTTGTATGAAAATAAACACTAGGTAATGCTTACCTAATTGTTAAGTTAAAAATAAATCATTGTAAATATTTAACTGAAGGTTAAGTTATAAAAAAAAAAAACTGGTTAATATTCAGTCGTCTGTAGTCTGATATAAAAAAATCTTGACAGATTTAATTTTAAAAATTCAATAAATTAGAAAATAATGGAGCGTAACATCAACATTTTGTTAGTATGTATTTTCAAATTGTTTCTAGAGAGAGAGGTAGAGAGAGAGATAGAGGGAGAGAGATATATACCTCAGAGATAAATTGAATCAGTTGTTTATATAAGTTAAAAGCTTTAAAATTGTGATTCACTTTGAGTAAGGATATACGAATCAACACTGCAGAACACAGTAGTAAGTTAAGTGTTGCTTACTTTTAGACGAGGGAAGTGAATAAAATAAAACATCTGTTTTATTACCTTAATTTTAACACATGTTTAAATTATGTCAGTATGTTTTGATTTATTGCTAAACTGTATTTTATCAATTTATTATCAGGTTATTGGCATGTTTTACAGACTATTAAATTTTCTATTAAAAGTTTTGACATTTTAACAACTCCCCTGCATAATTAGTTTTTCATTGATAAGGTTTACCAACATAATTTGTAACTTTTTTCTGTTAGTCATTTAATTGAGTTATATATATTAGTCATTTCATTGAGTTGGGTGTGAAAACCCAATGTAATTATTTAAGCATTTAACATTTAAACATGTTAAAAGTGTGGATTTTTTTTTTTATATTATTAGAGAACTTTCAAATAATTCTAGACAGAGATCAGGAAAATTTGTTGATCACATGTCGGTCTGTGATATAACAGTTTTGCGAACCACGATTTTAATAAAATGTAGATAGTAGATAAGAGATTATTGTTGATACCATATTCATTTTAACCATCGGCATGTGCACCAACTTTCTTTTTTTTTTTATTTACACCTACATATAAAAATAGGCATCTGATTTTGAAGAAATTTGATAGTTGTCCAAAAAGCGGTCCTATATTTTATTTAACCTTCTGCTACTTTAATTTTAAT
>KZ652834.1:0-10038 GCA_001010745.2 Gerris buenoi | reverse complement strand
TAAGTTTCATCGCACACCTATTACCCCAATTTTGAACCACTTACCGTCATTCAATCTTCCCCAAATTTTGCACATAGAAACAACTAAGGTGAAGAATACAGAAAAAAAAAAAATTCTAGGTACATAAGAACAGTTTTCAAAAATGGAATTTTTATATTAATTATTATGTTTCTATGTGTCCACCATTCGCTGGTAGTTCTGCGGCTATTAAAAAAAAAAAAATGTTTCTATTAACACTTGACTTTTTATAAATATTAAACCGATTTTAATAAAATGTATACAATAAGAAGATTAGCCTAACACAAGGGTATGGTAATCTTATTTTCAACCTTCTGCGTCCACTCATCCTTCCTCACACAAGAGCACGAATTAATAGTTTATTATTAACACTCATAGTCATAATCACTCATCTATCCAATTATAATTTATTTTATACTAATGTGATAAGGACGCGATGTTCCAAGCTAATTATTAATAAAAATTATTCTATTAAATTAATATTCCGTGTTGTGATTAGGCCACAAATGGGGCCTGCCAAATGGGATGACAAACGATCGGTGTGCGGTGTGTCATTCAGCCGTATAAATTATATTGTTGACTTCACAATTAAAATGGATAACGGGGACTACCACTATTTCTGGATGAAAAATAATGTAAGGTTTGTTGGCTGTATTTTATAGAAGAGTAAGCTATATTTAGTGAGTTCTCTGTCAGAGATAGCTGAGAGTAAAGCTGTATTAATTCACTAGTTGTATTTTTCCCACAGTGGAGAATGTCAAGGATTCTTGAGCTCCGACTCTTCATTTACACTCTTCAGATTCTCTCCAATATTTTTAGGATCCTTTTTAACAATCTTCTGCTTCAAATCTTTAGCAGAGCTTCTTACATTAAAAAACATGCATCTTGTCAGTATATTTGTGTCAGTAATGTTTACTTGTACATTGGTTACTTGTCCGTTGCAAATTTCGACCGATTAAATTGAAATTACTTATAAATTTTCCTTTTACTAATACCCTGGCTAACTTGTTGGACCAGCGTTCTCCGTCTAAGCGTTCGTGCGCAATGCTCGCGAAAACGCGAGCTTCAAAATTAAAATTGGACCTTTTGGATGGGAAATGATTCTAATATCATATCTATTCGATGAGACAATTGGTTTTTTTTTTAGAATTGATTAAGATAAATAAATCTTTTAATTTGGATCTAAAAATTATAGATAAAACAACGTTTTTTCCTTTATCTTATGTTCTAATCTAACGGAATTATTTAAATACAACTTTATATACATATAGTCTAAAGTCTAAAGTACAATTGAAACAGGCTGCTTTCAACTTAATGCTAGCAGAAGTTTTTGTGCAGTGAAGTGATACATTTTATAATAGTTGAAATGAAGATGACCGGGGAGTGTAAGTTTAAGGAATAATGGTAGGGAGGTATCCCGTTCCTCCACTAAACGGCTCTCTATAACAATTATCCTTTTTAACTATCAACTCATCATGATTAACTATTTTCTTAATATCAAATATTTATTGCATTACGCTCGCTGCAATGATAGAGCCCCGCGATGCCTAGTAGTTGTCTTATTAATACAACTACCCCTAGCTTAAACAATTAACAACTGTATATATTTAATGGATAAAACGGGGTTTGTGTGTTGTGTGTCGCTACTACATCCTGAAACTCTTATAACACATACGTTACACACACATACGCCATTTATAGGGTCACACTTCACCACTTAACATAAGTCATTTATAGGGTCACACTACACCACTTAACATAAGCCATATAGGGCCACACTTCACCAATTAACATAAGCCATATAGGGCCACACTTCACCACTTAACATAAGTCATTTATAGGGCCACACTTCACCACTTAGCATAAGTCATTTATAGGATCACACTACACCACTTAACATAAGTCATTTATAGGATCACACTACACCACTTAACATGTCATTTATAGGATCACACTACACCACTTAACATAAGTCATTTATAGGATCAAACTACACCACTTAACATAAGTCATTTATAGGATCACACTACACCACTTANAGTGGTGTCGCTGTTGGTTTTACTACAAAATGTTATTTGCAAAAAATGTTCGTCTCATTGAATAGATAAAGTTAGAATTTTTTCCCGTCCTCAAATTCCAATTTTAATTTTGATGCGCTCGTTTACGCGAACGTTGCGCGCGAACGCTTAGACAGACAAGGTTGTCCAACGAACTCGTCCTGAGCATTGGTAAAATTAACATTTGTACCAAATTTCATCAAAATCGGTCTACTTTTACTCAAGTTATCGTCGTACGTTTCAGATACACTGACAGACAAACATACAGACACACAGACAGACACGGAGCATATTTCGTTGAATGTAAGAAGCTCGCAACGCTCGCTTCAATAAAACAAAAATATTAATAAGAATAAAAAATAAAAACA
The DNA here is from genome assembly GCA_001010745.2 of Gerris buenoi. NCBI lineage: Eukaryota > Metazoa > Arthropoda > Insecta > Hemiptera > Gerridae > Gerris > Gerris buenoi. The sequence goes on along the minus strand of KZ652834.1, from coordinate 7,595 downwards.
TCTAAATCTAGATACGTACCCATATTGAGATTCAATCGTAACATATGCATTTTTATAAATTCATTACATATTAATACATTTTTATAAATCTACTAACCTCTGATAAGTGTTTTTTTTTTGTTTTTTTGTTGGAGTTACGCACTTAACAAGTTGTTACTAGGAACTAAGTTTTTAACTCCTTGGTTGCACTAGTTGTTAATTACTCATCTTCCTTTGTCTTGTTTTGGTTTCGCAAGGCCTTTCTTAATTGTTAATACTTGATAACTTGTAATTATGAAACAATAACAGTAATATAAAATATATGCGTGCATCTACCAGTTCACATTATTACGCGTTGAATAATTATAATGTTGATGTTGTATTTGCATTTTTATAATAATATATTCGTATTTTAGAAAGCCTTCCTTTATTTATTTTATATGTTTAACCTTCTTCCTTTTGGTTGAAAATAATTTTAAAATTTGATGGAGCGTATAAAATATTCTGGAACCATGATAAGTATTAAAAGATCCAAGGTAATATTGAAAAATATTCGTACGAAAAATTAATCTTATAATTAATTTTACAATATTCAAGCCAAGTTAGGTTAGTCACTGGACAACTTCTTTTTCACATTGCTCCCATCATGTAAACATTTACTACATTGTCACTTGTTGCAATGTAAATTTTGTAGATGTGTTAATCAGAGTATTTAAAAAAAAAAGTATGCAAATAATTACACTGTGTGAGGTTACGTTGCTTGTACATTTCTATTATTGGAACTCGTATGAGCTTTTAATACGACCAAAACATTATGTTTTTTTTTTTTTTTCTTTACTTTTCTTTTGATCCGATGTAAATAAAATACAGTAGTTATAGGATTATATAGTTTGCAGACATTTCCTACCACTTTGATTTTTGATGTGACTAAAACATTTCGTTACTTTTTGTACGATCTACGATCTAGTGTAAATAAAAACAGGAATTATAAGGCTATATCTTGCAGACTTGGACATAGTGCGATTTTTTAGTCGATAAAAAATTCCGTATACTATAACATTTCCGATCAAATAAATACAGGAATTATAATGGGTGTATTGTATAATATATTGCTTGCAAACTTTTTTTTTACCGACTTCTACTATTTTAGCAGTAAAATCTGCTAATAAAAGCAATCTTTGCGTAAGCATCTTCTGACATCAACAGGATAATTAGTACATAAACATGGGAGCCTCGGCTTGAGACACACTTTAAAACATTTTTTTTTCTGGTGCTTATAATATAGTACTTCTTATTTCACTTGGACTTCTCCTTTTTTTTTATAAACAATCTCTAGTGATAAAACTAATTATGTGTACGTAAATATGTGTTTATGTAAATCATCACGACGTTTCGAAGTGCTCATTCTTATAAGATTAAAAATTAACCTTAAAAATAAAACAAATCATCTTCGAACTTTGTCAATGAAAGTATACGAATCATTCAAAGACTTAATCTAAACCATGATAAATTTTGAGATCTGACTGCTGTGGTTTGTAGTAAGAGCTCCCTCTTACTACAAACTCCCCACGTGAGGTGAGGTCTACTTTCTTAGAAAAAAGGATGTTCACCGAAACTCCAAGGTCACAGCTCTAGTCGCTTCCTCGAAAATGATAAATATAATCCAACGATCTCGACTTTTGATCACAATAAACGAACTATTACATAACGAGGAGGATTTGATTTTTTAATTTTAAAACCTTAGATATAATTACTGTTTTATAAATCCAAGTATGGAAAGTGTGTGACAAATGTGTTTGTCACACAACTGTGTTTTCTTTTCTTTTATTACTTTTGTGGAAACAAAATAAAATGGATAAAATCTTATGTTTTCTAAATTGACAATGTTATGAAGAATGTTACCAGCCTAAAGAAGCTATGAGTAAANTTTTTTTTTTTTTTTTTTTTTTTTTTTTTTTTTTTTTCAAAAGCAGAAGGAGTAAAGTGATTTATTTTTTAAAACCCAAAATACGACGAAATGAAAATATAGTTCAATATAGTTTTCTAAAAAAAATAAATAAATAAATAAACGGAACATTTTTAGTACATTGGTAGTGGGTGGGCCCATTGCAAGCAATTCTTCCTTGATTGCATTAAGCGGCGACCACTTTATATTCATGTATATATATAACCAAAAAGGACAGATAAATAAAAGACGGCAGATAAATAACACCGGAATTATCCTATTTTTTATTTACACAGGATTATATATGTTGTATTATGGAGCTTTGTATGTTCTATTTCTTAACGTAAATCTAAAATCTAATCTATCTAATTGAATGTGTGTGTAATACATTGAATAAAGTTTTTATAAACTTTAACTCTGAAGAATTCATTTACAAGCCTTATAACCGAGTTAAAAACACTATCAATAATCTGGTTGTACTCTCAGGGAAGTATAAGACATTTTAATTACCATACGCTAAATGATCACGTTTATATGTATGGATTAATTTTTTATATGCATATTAATATTATAATATATGCATAATTAAAATAACACATTAAATACTTTACACTTTGTGTCTTTGTGTGTGAAGTAACATTTAATGTGTGTGAGGTTTAACACCCTCTTGTAATAATATATAGCATTATTTATATTATGTTGAAAGATGCATATATTCTGAATATTTTTTACTACGTTTTTATTAGCTTGCTTTCTTGTTTGTTTGTTTGTTTGTTTGTCCAGTACAAATAACTTACTTTACGAGTAGCTAGACATTTGAAACTTTTAGAATAGCTCAGAACACGATGACAATGCATTATATTAATACTTTTAGCCATCTTGCAGCAACATTTAATTAGTTTTCAGCAAATATTTCTGCCTGGAAAGTTAGTTCGGAAAAAGTCCGCAAGTTATTTTATTTGTTTTGACATGATCCAAATACGATCTTCATTTTGACAGGTTTCAAATTTATGATTTATGACAGAAAATTTAAAAACGTAGTATATAAAAATTTCTTTTTATCTTGTAATTTTCTTTACTCACTTTTGTAGGTACTGCGTATATTGTGAATACAAGATAGATAACAAATGTTTAGAATTGCCAACGATAATTGTGCAATTAAGTCTAATTATTTTAGATTTCTTCAGAAACAAAAATATCTATAAAATAATCAAATTCTGGTCAATTTTGAACAGATTAATAATGTAATAACACGTTTAATACTCTACTATTTTACAGATAAGCTAGAATATTTAAATGTCATTTTTGATTTTAATTTTTATCATTTTGTAATGTAATTGGATCAGGGATTTAAATTGACAATGATAATAAATAATAACAACCAAGAGAAAGGCAACTATATAATTATTACATTAATTTCTCACACTGTTTTAAAACTTATGATACTTCAATTTGTTTCTAAGCATTTTTTTTTTAAATGATTATAATTGTGACATACGCAAAAAGTGTGACTAGGGAAAAAACCTTTCCTTTTTGATAACAAATACAAAGATAAAATTATAATACTTTCCTGTAAATCACAGTGTATTTTACTTCTCATTTTATGTGACAGTGTTGCCATTATAGATATCAGGTTACGTCATAAAACCTTCATATACAATTTAGAACTCTTTCATTTACAGAATTTAATCGTTAACAGTTTTCCATACGTTGCTTCGGGTTTTTACGGTTGCATTTTTTAATATTCAAAATTGCTTTGAAATTAACTATAATAATAATTCCTCCCTGATAGGGAACTAAGCGGTGTATTTATCTTAGTGGAGCTATTATATTGGCAGCATTTATAAAAAGTGATTCTTTAATTATTTTTGTCCCATATTAAAGGATTAAAAATCCCTTTACGATTGGCGTTTCTTTATCCATGGTTGAGCAATAAAGATAAACAAGCAAAACCGAAGAAGTAGTGGTTGTTTATAACCAAATAAAATGTTATAAATGACGTATTCGGAAACAAGAATGATCTAAACATAAACATTCCGGTAAAGTATCTGATTCCGAAATCTGCGTTCACAAACAGTTGCCTGCTTCCACTGCGAAAGCAGGCGAAGTTACCACTCCTCCGCCCCGAACTCGGGCGAGTTAGGCAAACAATTCTCGAGCCTGTTTTCGCAATTTGAGACAATTATCGGAATCAGCGTGCAATCTGACCTTTTGCACAGTTTAAGTTAGGGTTTATGATTATAATTCCTTTTTAGGGTCCGTAAGCTAAACCAAGGACCGATCAATTTGAAATTTGGCATATATGTGTATCCTACCTACCCACACATTTGAAAAATATAGTGACTTATAAAAAAATTATCTTTAAATAAAATAAGGGTAAAAACACTTAACGGTTAAATAATAATTGTTTCTTTTGGAGACCATGTGAGGTATCATATGAAAGGGTAGGTTGAGCTGATTACAATAATAAATAATTTTTTGGTTAAAGCATTGATAGGGCGAGAGTAGGCGAGTTTGAAGTTGGTGTGAAAAGTGTCCCCCTCTCCCTTCTATCTCGCTTATGTAAAGTGCAAAAATTCTGAAAAATCTCTGAATATTCTTCGACCAAAAGTAAAGAGACCACTTTTTTCAAGGACCAAATTTAGAGAGAGAAAAAAATTGTTTTTATTGACAAAATACTTTTTTTGTTTAAGTATGCTTTTTTTGGATGTATTTATATGTTTATAGTCCGGTCTTTAATAGAAGTTTGTTTATGTGTTTTAAGAATATCAGACCCATAGGATATAGTTCAAAGTAGCCTTTTTAGCATTTTAAAAAGTACCATTAGTAGTATTTAACAATACTGTGTTGCCTACGGACCCCCGATGTATGTGTTGACCAGCACACTCTTGACCTGTTTATTTTATAATTACATCTAAAGACGGCTTTCACGCCGAAGATGCATCGGCATGTAGGATGGACGACGCACGGAGGATGACTGCATTTTTCTAAAATAACCAGCACTGTAATATGAGAGTTTTCAGACTAAAGATGCACGCGTATGGCATCAATAGGATTAAAAAATGGACGTGCAGCTTGGGATCCGGATGGTCGGTTTCTTGCTTTTTTACTGGTCTTATATTACTTTGCTTTGTAAGTTTCAACGCACGTTTCCGTTACCCCAATTTAACCACTTCCCGTCTTTCAATCTTCCCCAAATTTGGCACATGGAAACAATAAAGAATACAGAAACGAAAAAAAATAAATAAATAAATAAATAAAATAAGACCAGTTTTCTATGAATGGTATTTTTATATTAATTATTTTAATTTATGAACATTGTAGGAAGCAAGTACTCTGAGGAAGTAGCTGCACTCTGACAGCGGTACTGTGAACTGTGAATACATAATATAATTAAATTGAATAAGAGAATTTCCAATCGAGTGATAAATGACTTAAGTCTGATTAACTGATTTACTAAAAAGTAAGTTATCTTCAACTTTCTTCAGATGTCACTCTTGCAGCCATATTTAAGTTAGACAACTATAATACTAGATGATATCAATGAAAAATATACTTAGAATTAAGTATGAAAGCATTAACGTTACTATTTTATCTCTTATTAACATGTATGTCTGATAAAACCATTATCTTTTCTTAGTTTTTAATTAGATATTTAATCGTTTATTTAATAAGTCGATATAGTTAATTAAAAGTTTATCTAGTTAATTAGTGATTAGTGATTACTGTAAATGATTTATATCTTCTCTATAATTAACTAATTAGCCGAGTAACTTCTGCATTTGAATCTTTAACCTTAGTTTTCAGTTAGGTTTTCTGAAAAGCCAGATTAGTAGTAGTAGTCTAGTACTTCCTACTAGAACGGGTAAGACGAACCACTTGTTCGAACCTTGCAATTAGGCCCTTTTTACGCCCCGTGGTGGAGCGTTCCAGCTACTTCACACATCATACATTTGTACATTGTACCGCCGAAGTGAGAATGATGTGGTCATTAATAAGCTTTATAAGCGAGCGTCAAAGAGTGTGAGAAGAGTGTCCCATAGGGGGTGTCCCTCACCCTCCACTATCACGATTCATTGATGCAATTCAGAGTATCATGGCACGGGATCGAACCCACGACCTCGAGTTGAGTAGATAACTTATAGATAGCTGAGCGAGTGTCATAAGACCCTCGGTCACGCTGGCTCCCTTAAAAGCAAGATTAAGTCGTTATATTATTCTCTTCTGTCTACACTACTAAGATCTACCTCATACCTGCTCTTCTATTCGCCTAAATTTCTTTTCTGATTCTCTAACATCAAAATGAGAGAAACCAGATTCTAAATTTGACCTATTCATTTCTAATAAACTATACTATAATTTAAAGACTAGCCTGCATTGTTATATATATTAATCTCCCCTCCCCATTCAAATCTTTCAAAATTGTGCTGATATTTTACATGGATAAAAGTATCAATTTAGTAAAATTTAATAAGTGGAAACTTGAATTTAATAGGAGAACATCTGAAGGCTACATTAGACTTAGACAAACCATTCAAATTTCTTAAACATTAGATGAGTAATTATGAATATTTTATAGGTGTAAATAAACGTAACAATTTTGAAGGTATAGGTGTAAATGAATTTAGGAATTTATTTTATCTACGACTTGCATTGTAAGTGGACTTTTCATTGCTAATAACAGGGCGAGAAGTGTTATTTCACTCCCATGGGAGTGAATCATACCAACTTGAAAAGTATATTATTTTTCTTTTTAGGTATTATGTTGGTAGCAGTGGCGTACCTAGAACTTTTGCCGCCCGGGGCGGTCTCCAATTTGCCGCCCTTTTTATAAGTCAATCAAATTATGGTTTTTATAAATTAATAAACATAAATAAATACTTGTAATTGAGACAAACTGTAGGTGGGAAATTTTTTACCATTGGATGTCATATTTAAATTAGGCAGTAATAAAGGAGGTCGCATAAATGGATATACCTATAAACGCAACCTTAAAAATTTAAACAAGATACTTTTTTACGACCACAAGAAACCTTCAGAGGTCGCAGGTTCCCCACCTATAGTACAGTAAAATTTGCTCAAAAATTGTCCAAACCTAAACATCCAAAAAAAAAATTCTACCCCACGCCAAATTGTTCTATACCCTCCTCGTAGTAAGTGATAAAAAGTTGCACGACTTGCAGCGTCAGGTTTGGTAAGGGGGGGGGGAGGAAAGGAGGGTGAAAGGGTATTTTTAATCTTTTTTCGCAAATATCTCGAAAACTATGAAGTTTAGCGCTAATATTGTCATATTCAAAAGTAATCTACACAACATTTTGAACAGAAATAGACTTATGCATTTATGTGCTAGTAAACATATCACTTTTTTCTAGTTTGCTTAAAACTTGAAGTGTATTTACACTAAAACATGATTCCACACTTTTTCTTTCATAAAATGCCCGAAATTTGTTATTGGTAGTGGTTTAGGTTAATTTTTTAAACATAAAAATTTGCTTTTTTTGTTTTTTACGATTGCAGGAAAACTATTTCGTCTACAGCTTTCATTTTTTGCTTGTCTGAAATCCAAATAAACGTACTAAAACTTCGTTTCTTATGGCTTTTCTCGTAGATAAGCGGTTTTATGCCGATATTGTGCCCGAAACAAGAGCAATATTTAAAATTTCAATTTTTT
>KZ652833.1:110844-135366 GCA_001010745.2 Gerris buenoi | reverse complement strand
TTTCAACTGTTATGAATGATTTCCATTCAAACACCTGAATGTTTTTCAAACACCCCAAAGTTACCCTTGTGGTAGAGTACTACCTATATATTCATCAGAAAAAATGCTCTATCATAGTCATCGGACTATTGTAGTAGGTAAAATGTTGTATCACTCACTTTCAAAGGTGTTTTCAATGTGCAATTCACAGTCTTTGTTTTATCGGTTGTTGTGTGTTCGGGTATGTTATCATTCGAATTTTTAGTTAAAAAAAGTTTTGAGTTTTGTAAAAACTGTTGTACATGGGTGGTTGTTTCTCTTGCTCGTTTGTACAAGTAAATCAATGCAAAGTTACCTTCCATTTTCCACGAAATCTCTTTTTATTTAGCTTTGCTTTCAATTCCGAATTGTTTTTTTTTTTTTTTTTTCGGCTGGGTACCTTGTTTATTATACTTTTCCTTGGTAATATTTCTTGTTAGTAGGAAAGAAGTATTCAGATTTGACAATGGTTGCAATGAATCATTGTTTCTAGTTAGGGTTTTGTTTAAAAATATGTTTGAAAGGTCTTTTTAGAATGGTTAAATATTATGAAACATGTACTTGTTCAAGCATTTATTATATTGTTGAACTAAATATTGTTCAAATAATGAGGCCGTAAAAAGAAAATTTACAGTTTTATTTTTAAATAAAAAGCACTTTTTTTTAACAATGGCGTCGCTTAATTAAAATTATTGTATTTAGAGGAAGCAATATTACATTTTTTACTGTTGTAGTTGCCCATATTCTGCCTTCTGGAAAACTCCTATAGAACTCATCTTTTCTTCACCAATTTTATTGTTTATAAAATATTTTACTTATAATACCTACCCCTCTGATCAGTACATGTGGAAGCCAAGTCAATTTCCTGCATTATTAATGTAATAAAATAGTCCTTACCATAAAGTGGCTATGTGTTGTTAAAACGTTCTTACTATGCATTATTTAATTGTAATATTGCACTATATTATATATCGTTCCTTATATTACATATTTCATTGCAATATTAATTATGCACTTTTGCGTGCTTTACAATAGATATATTTAAAGCAATTGCTGATAAAATCTATCAGAAATATCCATTCTATAAGGTTGTTAGTTATTTGTTATCTATCTATATTATTAAATAAGTTTTGTAAACAAAAAAGTTTAGTGAGAGTGAAATACAAAACCTGTGTGAAAGAGCGTGAAAGGAGAAAAAGGGGAAGAAAAGAGGGCGCTTGAAAGTGACTAAACTGTGGGTAGAAAGAGTGAGGGTGAGGGTGAGGATGAAACTTGTACATATGAATGTCGGTGAGACGAAGAAAGTAGATAGACTATACCCACGTATCTTCAGCTCACCCTTCTCATTCTATAACTATGCACACACCTTGCAAAAAAATCGATGAATCAGTCTTGCTCAGGAATTTTCTCAACAATCCTTTTCAGTACTTTCTACAGCTAACGTGATATTTTACAGCATGTATGTATTTGTCAATATTGAAAATAAACATGAGATCAATTTTAATGCTTTACTTTAGAGTGCCTCAAAGTGGCAGCGGCCACATTGAGGCTTTTCGGGGGTTGACGAGCGAAGCCAGTAGAGTGCGGAGCCCCCTAGTTATTATTATTATTATTTTTTTTCTTTGGGTATTTTAGTCCCGTTCGACTGCTCATTGGGTCATTAAAGGACGGGGGTTATCCGACCACTTTACTCATCTAAGTAGTAGTATAAGTAGTATCTAGAGTAAAGTTATTATTATTATTATTATTATTTTTTTATTTTTTTTTTTCACCAGCATTAACTTACATTTAATCATATCCATGAAATCCCTTTCTACTGTTCAAATTTATATGAAGCATAACCGATTAAAATTAACTAACAAAAACTGATACATAAGGTTTTTATTTACATAGGAAATTGCTATTAACCTTCTTAAACTGATGATAAACTTAATGATAATAAAAGAAAGGCTAACATAATGCTAGCAAGTACACTCCTGGTGATACATTTATCGAGATGCTCAAGTGCTACCTAGTTTACTCTCGGCTTGGCTCGTTTCGAGTCGTGTAGAGTGTAGACAGTTCTAATAGATGTAAACGAAAATGGACTGGTCTCCTTTAAATCGTGCTCAAAAATTACTCCGGCGTCATTGAGTGGGGGGAATCCAAGTTCTACANCAATACCTTATCAATTCCCTTGATATTGGGCTCATTTTTCTTCTCTCACCGTCCCCTACACGTGGACATATCGTTGGCTCGGTTTTGATTCGGCGTTAGCGAGATCCCAGGAAACTTTTGTGCTTTTATAAGTTAAAGATATTTTCCCTATGGTATGTATTAAAATCGTTTCTTTTTAATAAATTTGTATGCAGTCGTATAACTTTGTATCCTCATGCTAAAATTTATTATCAAACTACAACGAATCAAATCACAAATTTTAATTTTTTGAGTGTCGGAGAACGAGGATAAAAATATTATATGCAACACTGCATCTAATATTAACACCTTTTTGCTGCTTAATTGTCAAATCAGAAAATATTAATTAAGTGTTAATTATAAAATTTAAATGTATTGTTTGAAATATCTAAAGTTAAGAAGATATTATATAATGTAATATACAATAAAAGAGTTAATTAGTAAAAAGAAATAACCACTGGTGTAAAACATACCTAATTTATTAAAATTAATACTGTTAGTAATATGAACTTTTTGATATTTGTTGCAACAAAATTAATATTATGTAGTTAGCTTTAATACATACTCCTGAAGTTATAGTTAGTGAATGGCAGTGAGAAAGTATTAAAAGTAATGATCATATATTATATTAATTTATATTAATTATTACCTTTTCTAATTTAATTACTTTTAGGGATAATGAAGAGAAATTCTATAAATTCTCAGGAAAGCCGAAACTAGTGAATTGTTTCAATTACAATAATTTTGAGTGAAGATGTTTGGTTCAATTTGGTTAATGAACTACACCTCTTTCGTTAGATGAGAAACTCTATTAGTCTTTCTATTTTATAAGATGTTTTTATTTAGCGTCTTAAAGGTCTTTATGGTTTGAAGCATCTAATAATGCAGCTGTAATTAATATGCAGTCCCACGCTGCAGTAATGAGTCAGCTCTAATTAAGTTTAAGTTAGTAGTGAAAATGAGGGATTTACTCTGATAATGTAGATTTTAGGTGATTAAAATAGTTTATAATGAGTCTGTGCTTTAATGGAATAGTTTAAGTACATTTGTTTAAGCCACCATTGTTCTCCAAACTTAACACTGAGGAAAATCACTTCATGACATAAAGTTAAGTTTTAGCCCGATTACACTCTCACCAAGGCTATGTCAAACTAACCGATGGTGAATTTGTAGAACTTGGATTCCCCCCACTCAATGACGCCGGAGTAATTTTTGAGCACGATTTAAAGGAGACCAGTCCATTTTCGTTTACATCTATTAGAACTGTCTACACTCTACACGACTCGAAACGAGCCAAGCCGAGAGTAAACTAGGTAGCACTTGAGCATCTCGATAAATGTATCACCAGGAGTGTACTTGCTAGCATTATGTTAGCCTTTCTTTTATTATCATTAAGTTTATCATCAGTTTAAGAAGGTTAATAGCAATTTCCTATGTAAATAAAAACCTTATGTATCAGTTTTTGTTAGTTAATTTTAATCGGTTATGCTTCATATAAATTTGAACAGTAGAAAGGGATTTCATGGATATGATTAAATGTAAGTTAATGCTGGTGAAAAAAAAAATAAAAAAATAATAATAATAATAATAATAACTTTACTCTAGATACTACTTATACTACTACTTAGATGAGTAAAGTGGTCGGATAACCCCCGTCCTTTAATGACCCAATGAGCAGTCGAACGGGACTAAAATACCCAAAGAAAAAAAATAATAATAATAATAACTAGGGGGCTCCGCACTCTACTCGCTTCGCTCGTCAACCCCCGAAAAGCCTCAATGTGGCCGCTGCCACTTTGAGGCACTCTAAAGTAAAGCATTAAAATTGATCTCATGTTTATTTTCAATATTGACAAATACATACATGCTGTAAAATATCACGTTAGCTATAGAAAGTACTGANTGTAAAATATCACGTTAGCTGTAGAAAGTACTGAAAAGGATTGTTGAGAAAATTCCTGAGCAAGACTGATTCATCGATTTTTTTGCAAGGTGTGTGCATAGTTATAGAATGAGAAGGGTGAGCTGAAGATACGTGGGTATAGTCTATCTACTTTCTTCGTCTCACCGACATTCATATGTACAAGTTTCATCCTCACCCTCACCCTCACTCTTTCTACCCACAGTTTAGTCACTTTCAAGCGCCCTCTTTTCTTCCCCTTTTTCTCCTTTCACGCTCTTTCACACAGGTTTTGTATTTCACTCTCACTAAACTTTTTTGTTTACAAAACTTATTTAATAATATAGATAGATAACAAATAACTAACAACCTTATAGAATGGATATTTCTGATAGATTTTATCAGCAATTGCTTTAAATATATCTATTGTAAAGCACGCAAAAGTGCATAATTAATATTGCAATGAAATATGTAATATAAGGAACGATATATAATATAGTGCAATATTACAATTAAATAATGCATAGTAAGAACGTTTTAACAACACATAGCCACTTTATGGTAAGGACTATTTTATTACATTAATAATGCAGGAAATTGACTTGGCTTCCACATGTACTGATCAGAGGGGTAGGTATTATAAGTAAAATATTTTATAAACAATAAAATTGGTGAAGAAAAGATGAGTTCTATAGGAGTTTTCCAGAAGGCAGAATATGGGCAACTACAACAGTAAAAAATGTAATATTGCTTCCTCTAAATACAATAATTTTAATTAAGCGACGCCATTGTTAAAAAAAAGTGCTTTTTATTTAAAAATAAAACTGTAAATTTTCTTTTTACGGCCTCATTATTTGAACAATATTTAGTTCAACAATATAATAAATGCTTGAACAAGTACATGTTTCATAATATTTAACCATTCTAAAAAGACCTTTCAAACATATTTTTAAACAAAACCCTAACTAGAAACAATGATTCATTGCAACCATTGTCAAATCTGAATACTTCTTTCCTACTAACAAGAAATATTACCAAGGAAAAGTATAATAAACAAGGTACCCAGCCGAAAAAAAAAAAAAAAAAACAATTCGGAATTGAAAGCAAAGCTAAATAAAAAGAGATTTCGTGGAAAATGGAAGGTAACTTTGCATTGATTTACTTGTACAAACGAGCAAGAGAAACAACCACCCATGTACAACAGTTTTTACAAAACTCAAAACTTTTTTTAACTAAAAATTCGAATGATAACATACCCGAACACACAACAACCGATAAAACAAAGACTGTGAATTGCACATTGAAAACACCTTTGAAAGTGAGTGATACAACATTTTACCTACTACAATAGTCCGATGACTATGATAGAGCATTTTTTCTGATGAATATATAGGTAGTACTCTACCACAAGGGTAACTTTGGGGTGTTTGAAAAACATTCAGGTGTTTGAATGGAAATCATTCATAACAGTTGAAAACCCAAATTTATTCACTTTCGTAAAAACGAAATGGCATTTCTTTCACTAACCATTTGAAATACCACTGACTATTTTTTTTTAACTTATTCTGGAATATTGATGACAAGTACGGAAGAGAACGAGGACCTAATATAAAGAAATCCGAATCATCTCCTTAACTATTTTTATATATAAGGTAATATTAGTTGAGTAATACTTGACTCTTATCAAGAGGAACTCCCTTGTAAATTATAGCAATACGTCAGGATTCACAAATATCTGACGCGATCTTTTGGGAAAGATCTAGATTAAATATTAAAGGAGGGTTCAGGTCGGTCAGAGAATTAAAAGACGTAATAACCCCACCTTAAACCCCGTATCAACCCCACGTATTAAAAACGTATTAACCCAACCTTAAACACTGTGTTTAAGGTTAAGGTTAGGTGCCAGAGGTTAAGGGTTATAAAAAAACAAAAACAGTTGGAATAAAATATTAGCAAAAAGCACCAGACTTAACAAAATAATGTGGTAAGTTTTCTGGGGGAATTAAAACAATTACCAAAACGTTTATGCCCGAAGACAAAGACCATGAAATGCATCCTTTGTACAAACCAAGTAAGCCTTGTATCAATCAAATACTAGATTATACCACAAAACCAGATCCTTTACACATGAAGAAGTATCGGTTGGTAAAACCTCTGTCCTCACAACTCTGGTTCTGATTTGATCAATTTTATCAAACCACCGCACCGGGAGAGGGTCAACCATGGTTTTCCAGGCCAAACCTGGTAGCGTTAAATCTTTTGATCAGCTTCCCACTTGTTTAAGCAAGGCTGGATGGACATTTAGGGGAACCTGGTTCAGGAATTGAACCCAGAGCTGTGTGACATGTGGTCAGAGGATGCAGTCACTCATTTAGCTATTGACCCCGCCTGACGCAGCTTAACTTCATAATTGAAACCCATATGCTCTCCTACTCGAGCTACCGGGGACCTCTACCAACACTTACATAGAAAAAAGATAAAAAAGAAACTATAAATAGATTACTAAAAGATATATACATTAAAATTGGACATTGCTGGTACAGGGTACAGGTATTTGTTAAAGAAAGCTTAAGTAAAAGCCAAGACCGAACAAGCTCAACCACACACAATTCTACCAATCTTTGGACTTGGGAAATTCAATTTTAAATTCTTTTTAATTTTATAGATCCTCCTTTTCAAATCCTTTTCCAATCTTAACCTATTTTAAAACCTTTTCAAAATGTCCTTTTTCTTGCAATTTTGATGATTCAGCTTTTCAAAAACGTTCTGTCCTACCTTCTCTTCAAAGTAGTTTTCTCAGTGAAAATATATAGAAACTGTTACTTTTTTAACGAAATCTGAAATGAACGTAGCCGTCGATATATATTATCTCTCTTTCCATATATAATATCTCAAGAAATTTAATTTCAATATAGCAATTCAGCTCTAAAGATTCAGATTTATACTCGAGGACAACTCTTAGTCCTCTAGCCATTTTAGAAATATTTGGATTTATATATTAATACGGTACGGACAGGAAAAAATAATTCCTCCTTGGTGTGTGTAGTTTAGCACTGCACCGGCTACGAGAATGTATGGTTCTGAGGTTTGATTTCAGCTACAGGGTAATTTTTATTTATTTATTATTTTTACTTCCATGAAAATGGAAGTATGGTGATACCCTCCAAAACGTGATTCCGAGATCTCTATGAAACCCGGGGGTATCATAAAAATACGTTTCATAACATGTATGTCTGTGCGTACGTAACGTATGTGATAAGTAGAACTAATGTAGACAAACCTAGGAGAAATGTGTTCCTACCGTCTATCTATTCCGGCTTAACATCACCATTAAATCTTAAGAGGAAGTTTTAAGAGATCTATTGGCTGTTATGTGTTGGGTCGAAAAGGGGTAATAAAAGTGTAGAAAATTAATTATTCATTAAATTGGCATAACAGCATTCAAACTAACAGGGGACCACAAACTAATAAAAAGATCTATTGGCTTCTGCTTGAATTCATAATCATTAAATGAAATTTGGAATGATTAAAATAATTTACTTGCCTATCAGATGCACATCAATATTTGTATCTATATTGATACAAATATGTCTTATTTGAAGCCGAATATTTTTAAAATACTTGGTACAGTCAGCTTATTTTCAATTAACTAACCTGAGGGTGTAACTTAGTTGTAGTCGTTATTTAATAATTTTGTTGGAAGACAGCATCCTACACAAGTTCCTATTACAGTTAATGAAGAGAAAGAAGAATGTAATATCGTGTTATTTTCAAACTATAGTTATACCATATTTTGTTATGAAACTTTAATAGAATCTGATATTTATCGAAAACAGGATTGATTAAAGTTTCTTAAAAACACTCCTACCTGAAATTTACATATTGCAAGAGTAAAATTACATGTTAGTTGAAGAATAATTGTTATTACTAGATAAGATAAGTACCGGCGTGGAAATCCCACACATGACTTCCATGAAATGTTGCCGAGTCAATACGTGAGCAAGAGAGAACGCTGTATAAAGTACATCGTACAAACAGCTAATATTGATTATACAGGGTGACCCAGATTAAATGGTCAAAAAAGAAGAAGCGTGTTCTATGGGTCAAATGCAACAAAAAATGTCGAGTAAGCATATGGTCGATTCTCATTTGTTTTCGAGATATCGATTTTTTTAGACTTTTTCGAAAAAAATCAAAATTTTTTAAAAAATGCGCTTAATAACAGCTTTGAACCACCTTTTTAGTCCCTTTATATTGTGACATAGCATTTTTTTCTATTTTCACTCCTAATTTCTGTAGCTTACTACTCTTAGTTGAGGAAAGCTAGACATGCGGCAAATACAGGAAAAACTTCTCCATTTTATAAGCTTTTGAATGGTATATTAAAAGTTTAAGATCATCGGAATAGTTTTCGAGTTATCATTAATTGAATGTTGCCAGCCATGTTTTTAAGAGGTGAAAAATACATTAAAAATTCAAAGATTTTTCAGGTTATTTAAAAGAAATAAATGAGGCAACACACAATTGGGGGGAAAAAATACTTAAACTAATAAATCCGATTTTTTTTACACTATTAGGACATATGAAATTACATTTTTTAATTATTAATAATTAATTAAAGTCAAAAATCATTGATTCTAAAAATAAAATAAAAAATGTTTTAATTACCATTAGAAGAAGACATGTGTGATTTTGTAATTTATGATATTGAGGCCTTAAATTAACTATAACTCTAAGTAGGTATGTAAAAAGATGTTTTCAGGAAAAAAGCAAAAGAATGTCTAAGGGGGAAAAAATAAGTTAAATTTGAGAATAAATAAAGGTTTTTTTTATGAATTCTATCGTAAGGGAAAGCTTCATTTCGGTTTCTTTCGACAGCAATGCATTGAAGGCACCTTCTTCGCACAGCTGCTGTTACTTGTGCCTTAGTAATCATTCTGTTTGATATTACAATATGATCTATAAGCTGTTCTCTGTTTTGTAGCTGGACACTGTAAACCAGTTCTTTAATTGTTCCCCAGTATAAGAAATCTAAAGATGTAAGGGCAGGAGACCTCGCAGGCCACTGGGCCTTATTGTCTTCCAATCCATTTTCCTTGAAAATGTTCGTTCAGCCACTGTCTAACTTGTCGTCCATAGAGCGCTGGACAACCGTCAAGTAGAAACCAGCAATTTCTCCTCGCAGCTAATGGAACAGCCTTCATGTGTTCTGAAAACCCTTTTTCTTCAAAATTATGAAAATTAAATAGAACACCAAGCATATTTTCTAATGTTAATAAAGGCTTTTTTTATTTTTAGAATAAATGATTTTTGACTTTAATTATTTTTTAATAATTAAAAAATATAATTTCATATGTCCTAATAGTGTAAAAAAATTCGGATTTATTAGTTTAAGTATTTTTCCCCTAATTGAGTGTTACCTCATTAATTTCTTTTAAATAACCTGAAAAATCTTTGAATTTTTAATGTATTTTTCACCACCTAAAAACATGGCTGGCAATATTCAATTAGTGATAACTCGAAAACTATTCCGATGATCTTAAACTTTTAATATACCATTCAAAAGCTTATAAAATGGAGAAGTTTTTCCTGTATTCGCCGCATGTCTAGCTTTCCTCAACTAAGAGTAGTAAGCTACAGAAATTAGGAGTGAAAATAGAAAAAAATGCTATGTCACAATATAAAGGGACTAAAAAGGTGGTTCAAAGCTGTTATTTTAAAAACCAATGAGTGATTCTGAAAGGTTTTTTCATGCTATTTAAAATTGTTTATTATCAAAATGTTGCTATCTCAATTATTTTTTGAGATATAGCGCATTTTTTAAAGATTTTTGATTTTTTTCGAAAAAGTCTAAAAAAATCGATATCTCGAAAACGAATGAGAATCGACCACATGCTTACTCGACATTTTTTGTTGCATTTGACCCATAGAACACGCTCCTTCTTTTTTGACCATTTAATCTGGGTCACCCTGTATAGTTTTGTAACAAAAATAATAATGATAATAAACACAATACAAAACATGTCTCTATTTAAGGTAGAAGGGATGGTCCTACGACAAAAAGTCATAGGACCAAAGTTGTAGATTTTTTAAAATCCGTTACCGCTGGTGTTATGCGCTTTTCGATACGACTCACAGTTTACCCGCAATTTGGTTCCGAAAAAAAACCCTTAAAAAAACACTAAAATGCCAATATCTCCCAAACCGCTTGTCCGATTGTGCTCAAAAAGAATAGGTATAATCTACTATATAGGACACATATATACCCCAAAGGAAATTGAAATAAAGCCTACTGAAGTTATCGTCGTCAGACCGGTTTCGTGCTTAAGTGACTGTAGCTCCGAACGGTCGTGAGCTGCGATGATGTTGTTTGCGCCATCAGTTTTGCCGACAAAAAAAAAGTTCTGAAAAATGCCGCAAACCGCATCTCAATACGATTTCTTGAAGCGATTTTATAGAGAGATTTAAAGTTCCGAACGAACGGACGAACGGACGAACGAACGAACGTACGTACATACATACATACGTCATCACCATTTTAACCCGAAAAGAAAATTAATAGACATTGTTCTCTAAGATTTAATCTCTATTTGTTCAAACATTATCGCTGGACGGGTAATGTTTTTTAAGCTACAAACAATAAACCACTTACATTATACTAGTATTTCTTAATATATTGTACATAATTAATATACTGATGATGACTTCAAGCCAAAACCAATATGATTGCTAAACATTTTTCATCAAGATCCCATCAATCCTCTTAAGATTTATATTCACATATGGCATATGGACTAAACAAAAAGAATTCTGGACTGGCTTCTCTTGAATGTTATTTACATTTCATTAACTGATGTTACCGTGTAACCTAAACCAATCTACTGTGATCAAAGTCGGGTGCATACCGCCTCAAAATTTCCCATGGAATATCAATCGTGAAAAAATGTTAAAATAAGCTTAAAAAAACTTAAACAATTACAAGATAAAAAGAAATTTTTATATACTACGTTTTTAAATTTTCTGTCATAAATCATAAATTTGAAACCCGTCAAAATGAAGATCGTAAACATGGCTCATGTCAAAAAAAATAAAATAACTTGAGGATTTTTTCCGAACTAACTTCCATACAGCAAAATTTGCTGAAAACTAATTAAATTCTGCTGAAAGATGGCTAAAAGTATTAGAATAATGCATTTTCATCGTATTCTGAGCTATTCTAAAAGTTTAAAATGTCTAGCTACTCGGGAAGTTAGTTATAAATCGTTTGCAAGATTTGTACCGGACAAACAAGAAACCAAGTTAATAAAAACGTAGTAAAAATGATAGACGTGATTAATTCTTCAAAACAGCAAGGAAAATCGATAATCGATAAATAATAATTATTTTCCAACAGGTCACTTAGGGATAATGTATTTTTGTAAGGAAGCAGTATGAGAAAACTTAATGTAATGTACCAGCAAAATACACCATAAAACACAACATATCAGGTACAACTAAAAATGTATAATTTTTTTAGTGAAGATCGGATTAATAAAAAGCTAATTAAAAAGCTCTCAAAATAATTACTTTATAAAAATGGATCAAGGCTCATCACATCATTAGGTAATTTATTTTTATTATTTTATTCTAACTATAATTTATATTTATTGCAGCAATTATTTATCTAATCTCTACTCTTATTTGTTTATTTCTCACCTATGTGGTGTTAAATGGATTTCACGCTAATTTGATTTTATTTTCTTCCGAATATAAATCCGGCAATAAATTCTAAAGAAGTAAGATTTAGAAATAGATTTTTAATTTATTTTAGTTCTAAGTCTTAATTTAGCTTATAAATTATTATACTTGTGACCTACTTATCAAACAATGTACCTACTGTATTTTTAGGAATAATGAAAGAGCTCATTTCACCAAAAGTAACTTTGTTGAATAAAGGAAATGAAAACTTAAAGAAGCCTCTAAGGTATTTCATTGTTTAGGTATTTAGATGTGTCTTTCTGTTATGTTGGCACTACCTAATATTATCCTTTTATTAAAATTTTGTGTGCGTGAGACACATTGTTTATTGAAACATTCGTTTAGTTTTATTCTTCAACAAATACTATTGCCAATATGGAAATGCCACACACTAATCAATATTATTGTCAATATTTAACCCACAGTTTACGGTTGATCCAATAATTGTTAAGCAAAGAATGCCTCGATTCTCACAAGTGAGCGTGGCTTAAGGAAACCCTGACGTCACCAATTTATTAGACTTACTAGTTTATTACTTTCTCATATAAAAAAGAAAGTATTGTGATGGCGCGAAAATTCGATTTTTATTTTTTTTTTGGATTTACCCTGAGTCCAAAAAAGTGGTTTTTAAAATAATGTCCGTCTGTCGTCTGTGCAGACTTGCCCGACTTTGACGAAATTTTTGGCATACATGTCCAGAAACATCATACCTTGAGGTGAAATCGAGAAGGGAATTTTGGCTTCAGATTTTGGACGCTAGCCCCAAAAACTCAGACGAAACTAAATTTAAAAAAAAATCTCGAAAACAGTTTCGATGATTTTGATTAAAAAATTCTTAAGTATAGTCAGTCCATTTAAATGCGAATCTAACGATTTAAGCCTTCATCACGGGACAATAATAGTTTCTGAGGAAATAGCTTTAAACGGGGATGGAGAGAGGCCAGGTTCGAATTTCCGTCGAGAATAAGTTATTTTTATGATACATTTTGATATAATGTGCAATTTATACCCATTAGAAGTGGCACAGAAAGCGGTGATAAAGACTATTCTTAAAAAACCTAGACTTTACTCTTCTGAACAGCTGTACGAAGATTTTCCTGTTCTTAATGTTAAACAGTTATTTACAAAACAAGTCTTAATACAATTTTTCCATGAAAAGAAAGATTATATTAATTATGATCGTAGCACAAGAAATAAAACAAACAGGCATGTTAGAACACTTAAGTGTCGAACATCTATGTTGCAGCGACATGCTGCTTCAAGAGCACCTATAATCTTTAATAAGTTACCAGATCATATTAAAACTAACTTATATTTCAAACATTATAGACAGAATATAATACATTGGATAAAACCTTCACTTTCAAATAATAAATCATAATTACATCATAATTATAATTTATTATAATTGTGATTTATTTCAAATAATAAATCATAATTATTATAAATCATATAATAATATACATAATTATTACTAATTAATTCATAATTATTATATCATAATTAATTAATTATACATGTACAAACTATGACAAAATAATATTTAATAACTATTATTCCCCAAATGTTTAAATGTTTAAATTCTTTTAAATTCATGTTTAAATTCTTTTAAAATTCATTTTATATAAATACTTGAAATGATGTACAAAAGATTAATTAAAATAAAATTTTGTTATGTACTAATTTATAAATATCTTTTAATTGTAAATAAATAACTTATAGATAAAAATATTAAGAAAGGCAAATAAAAAAATATGTATTAAACAAATAAATAAATAAAATTTTAGCCGCGCTCAAGCAAATCGCTTTTGCGGCTAAACTAAGAAATGTTTTAGAAATTAATAAAACAAATTATGTAATTATTGTAATTATTTCACATATGTAAAACTTATTTAAATAAATTTATATTATATATTATTATTAATTATTATTAATAATAATTAAATGTAGCTTGTAGCTACGAAAACTCAAAAACTAATAAATGGAAAACCCTGGGCTTAGTATTATGAACTCATATGAGAAAAATTGGGTTGTCTTGGACTAATTTTTTATAGAGTTAAAAACTGATTTATTTTTTTTACAATTTATTTTTTTAATAAGTTTTTGAAAGAGTAAATAAATAATCCTCAGCAAAAACCTAAGTATGAAAAAAGGGCCGAATTCCAGACCCCCTCACAAAATGTCAGCCTTTTAAAGTAGTGATATTTATATTGTGGCCAAGTCTGTTATTTTTTTTTTACATAACCTTACTTTACTCCTACTTATATAAACAACACTACTACACTTTTTTATGGCTGAACTCTTAGCTAGTGCCTGAATGAGGCATTCAACGTTGATGATGAGTCAGGCAGTCAGTAAAACTGCAAACTTAAAAACTCTTCCCTCTTGAAAAGGCAATATTTTTCAGTGTCCTACCTAAGCTACTTAAGCCTAATCTATTTTAAATTTCAAAAGCCCATCTTAAGAGAATGGTTCAATTAAAGAGACTGCTTGCTTACTAGAACTTTGCCTGTTGTTGAAGTGATTCTTTTCGTAGCTGTATTCATTCCGCATGCGAGTTTCATAATCGAGTGAAAAGGTGAAGAATTCTTCACATTATCGCACGATTTGCGTCTTTGTTTACATTTAACAAAACTAATTTGCTAACTGTTTTTATTGTTTTTAGTGATACACAATGTATATTTAATGATTTTACGTATATACCTATTATTAAAATACAACAATCGTAGATAAAGGTACGCAACTCGTACTAAAACTACATTTTGCTTTGCTCGTGTGGTTTTACTACCCTCGCTGCCACTCGAGTGCAAACTCCACTCGCATGCCAAATGTTATTATTTTCCGCACTAGACGCTTGATGTACATTGTACTATTACTATGTTACATTTTTTCAAAATATTTTTTCAATTATTGAATTTTATACTACGTATTTTAGATTATTAACTAGGTTAAAACTATAGATTAATAACTATAGGTTATAGTGAACACTCAAATTAGATAGTTTTGACACGTTTACAGGATGGATAATAATGAACGACTCACATAAAAGCCCCAAATGCTAGATACGAAGGGAGAAGACCTAGTCATAATCAAATTCACCCTGATTATGAATTAATAAACTACTAACTAGGTTCATATATGTATGTTTTTATACACATAAAGAACTATGTAAATTTTGTTTCGGATGGAGCCTTGAGGAATAAAAGTACGTTATTCACGTTCTTTTTGGAGTATACAAATTTCTTTATAAGAGAAAGATAAAAAAAAAGGTCTAGAAGAAGGAGATGATAAGAAGTTGGCCCCTCTTCGGTTCGAGATAAAACGGTGAAGAATGTTAAGAATTTTTTCGCGGGGTTTTGTATTAAGACTAAGGGTAGAAAGTTGCCCTGGACGTTTTCCCTTTAGAAAGGGCGCGGATTCAACGAGGCAAAATTCAATTTTCTCTTCAACTCAGTAAAATAACTGTGAGCTAAGGAGACTAAATATTGTCGAGGGGAGCTCGTTGTACAATCCAGCCTTCAAAATGAAATAAAACAAACAAGCGGTAGACCCTTGTTTTAATCAGGTTAAACCTTTTGCATTACTCAGCACCCGACGCCAACACAGCTACAAATAACCGTAATTCTAATACTAAACAAGTCACTACACTGTCAGTTGGAAATATGAAAATTGAGGGAAAAGATAGCTTAGATAATTTATGTAACAACTGAATAGTTAACTTGTAGTATTTGTGAATCTTACTCGACAAATATTAACTCTACGTCACCAAGTCCTTTCTCTACAGTATTTATTAGTTCCACTTACATTTCATCTAGCGTAGGAAGCTTTTTAAATATTAACTTTTGGTGTTGCCAAAGTTCTTGTCATGATTATTTGATTGATTCTCATTAAGCCTGGGCAAATTGAACTCGTGAAATATTTAAAGAACAGTGTTTCTAGTTTCTAGTATTATTGCCATAGTGAATGAATCCTTTCAATTCTTCCAGTATCTATCTGATGAATCATTAATTAAATATTTCCTCTTTAATTAAGTATTGCTCTTAATCATTTTAGTTTAGTACTATTATTTGTAATATTTTAAATCAGAAATATTTTATAATTTTCTTTTCTAAATTTTCCTCTGAGGAACTTGCAGTTTAGTTCCTAATGAGCAGAATTAATTAATAACATGTGGAGTAGATGTCTATTGCTGTACATAAAATTAAAGTTAAAATTATAATAATAAAAATAAGTTAAATACATTGATCAGAAATAGAAAATATTTCATTTCATACATTATAACATTACTATAAAGTTTTCTAGTTAAGCTTTCACTTAATATATTGAACGAGTCATATATTATTTTTGAATTATTCTATTTCATTATTTATATTTAATTTTCTTTATTAATTATTCTTAAGTTAATCCCGTAATTTTTTAATTATTATTTTTACTTTCTTGTATAAAGAGAAAGTATTGTGACAACGCGAAAATTCGATTTCGAGGTTTTGATGGATTTTCACGTTTTGAGCTCCCCCGAGTCCAAAAACATGTTTTTTAAAAAATGACTGTCTGTCATGACTGATGTCATGTCTGATGTCTGTCTGTGCAGACGCCTGGAGACTAAGCTACTGGGCCGATTTTGATAAAATTTGGCATATATGTTGAAAAAAATCATGCCCACAGGCACAATCGGGAAATTAATTTTAGCTCCGAATTTGGGGGCGCTACCCCTCAAAAACTCTGAAAAAAACGTGAAAACAAAAAAAAGTTATTTCTGGGAATCGGTTCCTACGATTTTGAAGAAAAAATTCTAAAATGTGGTCCATTTAAATACGAATCTAAGGATATATGCTGTTTCCCCGGGAAAAATCTAGTTCCTGAGAAAATAGCTTTAAACGCGGAGGGAGAGAGGCCGGGTTCGATTCCCCGCCGAGTAGAAGTTATTTTTATGATATATCTTTATCAAATGTTCAATTATAATTAAATGTACCAACGAAAACTGAAAGCACTAGGACCAAGTAATTATGAACTCGTATATGAGAAAGTTTGTCTGAGTTGTCTCTGACCGATTTTTCTTTAGCCCGCACACGATCAATAGTATTGTCAATACTATTGACAGTGTGCGGGGTTAGTATTGATATAAATAAACAGCATAGATGAAAATTTGTTTCTAAATTGACATATTGTCAATACTATTATTGACAATACTATTGATCGTGTAGGGGCTGCTTTAGGCTCTAGGGATGATTAATACACACATTATATCTACTAATTTTATTAAGAAAAAAAAAAAAACTTTTCAATTTTATTTTTGTAAGCAATATAATGTGTGCAAATTTCCACCATACGAGTGGTATTCATTTAAAACTCCTATTTAGATAAAAAAAAAAAAAAAAAAAAAAAAAAAAAAAAGTGAGAGTAACAACATTCTTCTTAAAGCAATCAACTCAAAAGTTGTTATAATTTTTTTATTTATTTTTTATTTTTGATAATGTGTCAGTCAGTGAGTAAAAAAAATCAAATTTGAAACTCTCCTTAAAGGCTTAATATTAAGAGCTCAGTTACTTATAATGTCCTAAGCTACTTGAGCTTAATCTACGTGTCAAATTTCAAAAGCCCATCTTAAGAAGAAGTAGAGTTATGAGGGTAGGAAAAAACGGGTAAATAGGTTCAAGTAAAGATACACTGCTTGTTTGCTGGAACTTAGCTTCTAACTTGGTTAACTACCATGCTCTCAGTTATGAATATATTCTTGAATAAACTTCTTAAACCTTTTTGTAATATCTAAACTAACAACTTTTTTTTCTTATTCATACCAACACAACAGCTCATTGTCAGATCACAATATTAAAATAGATTATAATTAAACATTTTATTGTACGAAAAAGTCATACAACACTTAAAAACTAAATTAAATATGTTTATACATTAAACAAAATAATTATTTTATTTATCCTAGCACCAATTAAAATCAAAAAGAATGTGTAGTTAATATTTCTATCTATGGTTAAGGTAACTTTTGAATAAAGTAAAAATATAACAAACAAATACATGATCAAGACTGAAGAGCATTATAATTATTTTTACTGGAGGTCGCCACACTAGGGACGGTACATCACATCTCAAATTAAATATTAAGAGAGCAGAGAGAAAAAGTGAAATTCGCAGTGGGATATAAAGGGTGTCGTGTTACTCTTCTAGGCGCGAGGGTGCATCATCGTTTCAAAAGGACACTGTATTTAAGGCATGGAAAAATCCAAAAGGCATTAAAGTAATTAGAGCTAACTGCCCCTGTGCCTTTCTACCCTTCAACCGGATTAGCCACCTTTGATTTTCCTACCGACTGGTCGGCAGGACCTAACTGTCCCTCAGATATTTTTCTGGTAGAACAGTCCTTCCCTCTAAATTCCGAGTATTACCGCCTCTTTTTCCAGGACAATTTTTGCAACAACCTTTTTCTCGTTTTTCTAGTAGGGGCCATTATCTCTAATTTAACATTAAGTGTAATTGGAGGAAAAAAGGACTTCCTTGAAAGATGATAAAAGTATTTTATTTTTTTCTACCTTTATCACCAGTAATATAAAAGGGTCTTTTTTAGTAAATGGTCATTTATGATGTCTTATACAAAATCGGGTTTTACTGTCCAATAAAACTCTTAATATATATAAAAAGCCTTTGATTTTTAAACGTTTTATTAATGAAAACTTCCTGGATTTAAAATAAATTAAACAGATTGGAATTAGGGGGTGGGGTAGAAATGCATGATCGTTAAACACAAAGTGCTTACAAAGAAAAAAAAAAACTTAAAATATCAACTAAACTTAGAGACACAAAATAATATGTACCTAATAATGAACATAACTGAAAGTACAAAATGTACAAGTTTATTCTAGAAGAATAGGTCTTCCTTTCTGATATTCATACATAGTGTTATTGAATCTCTATGTATATAAAATTAATTTTTAATCCCATAAAATCCAATTTAATAAATTTATAATTAAACATTTAAAAATGTTCAACAAGTGTTTGCTTAAATTTTGTTCTCAATTTTCAGCTAAATCAAATTTATTTGACTATTATCTCGGTTTACTAGATTTGTATTTAAATGGAATACATTTAAGAATTTTTAAATCAAGATCGTCGGAACCTTTTTAGAGATGTTTGAGTTTTTTGGAGGAAATCACTCCCAATTTTAGAGCTAAAATTATTAATTACTTGATTCCGCCTCTAGGTACGATTTGTCTCAACACATATAAGCTAAATTTTATCGAAATATGTCCAGCATTTTAAGCTGAGACAACTAACACACATTTTTAAAAACTACTTTTTTGGACACAGTGTACTTTAGAACTGTAAATTAATTAACAATCAACAATGTGATACCGTGTTTTTGTTTTTACACACTGCAATAAATATCACAAATTGTGTAAATTTGTAAATAAATCATTTTTCAAAAAAATTCTCAAAAAAATGTAATACGTTTTATACATTTACCCTGTTTGATAAATTAATTTGATCAACTACAAAATGTAAGACAAATCAAAATAGATTTGCTAAGGGTAAATGAATAACTCATTTCTTACCTCCTCCTCATCCTCAAAACACATAGAACCAAAAGTAAATGTTTTAAAAAATGAATAATAATACTAGTTCAATCAGGAAGAGAAAGTTTCAGTGAAAAGTATCCAAAAAGTGTTGTTATACGTTTATTATGTCATAAAATAAACAAAAGACTAAAAACGCAAAGAAAAAAAGGTAAGAGTTATTCTATTGTTTGAACGACTTAACCACACGCAAATCAACAATCAACACCTGTAGATAAACTAAAAGTAAATCAAAAGTAATTTAAATCCTCAGACAAACCGTATTAATGCAGATAAATGAATATCTATACCATATAAAAGCGGAAAGCCCTCTCTCTCACTCTATACTACCGTTTTATAAGCAAATAAACAAGAAAGAGCTTATTGCTTTTCGCATTATTATGAGCGTTTTGTAGCATCCTTCTTTCCTACAAATAATAATAATCAATCAAAGATCATTCCAAAGAGATTAAATTAATTACAATATAATAATTAGCTTCAGTAGACAACTAAAATCTTTATGAAATAAACACGTGCAACGCCTGGTACTTATAAATAGTCTAATTTGTATGAATTAGGTTTCTCTCTTAATTAAATATTAGTATATTTGACCTAATATAAATGAAAGCAATATTATTAAATTACCATACATTTATTATTACTTAGTAAATACCAAATTCATGTGCATAAGAGATATAACATTAAATTAAATGTAGGTGTTACAACTTAAATGTCTTATAATTATAATTAAAAAAATATAAAAAAAATCACAAAAAAGGGATTTTTATAAAATAGATACATACTTTTATCGAACGAAATTTAAATTAAATAAGTTTATACATAACGAAATCTTTTTAACGTGAAACAGTTCAACAACTACCCTGTTTTATACACATCTGAGTCAACAACCACCAAAATATATCTAAATAATGTAGAAAATAACTAGGTGTGCAATGCTTGCAATATTGAGCTGAGCGTGCGTTTTAACCATATATTAATTCATTTATTTTATTTTTTTCTATTTTACCAATAACCCCTCATAAATTAAAATATGACATAACAACAATAACTGTATTCTTAAAGCGCTTTCCAATGACACACCATGCACCTTGAAGGGCATAAACTATTTTAAATGTTGTACCCCGTACCCCCGTGTACCAATTTGGACCAATTCAGATTTATACCTTCCTGTGGTTGGTCACTATGTCCGTGCCGAATTTTGTGAGGATCGGCTCAGCTGTTCAGGAGAAAACTTTTGTACTCCGTACCCCGTACCCCTGTGTACCGATTTGGACCATTTCAGATTTATACCTTCCTGTGGTTGGTCACTATGATGGTGCCGAATTTTGTGCAGATCGGTTCAGCCGTTCAGGAGGAGTATTAATCATAAAAAATGCAAAGTGTAGTATAAGAGCTTCGCTTCGCTCAGCTCAATAATTTCTTCTCGTAAAATTTACCTATTACTTCCCAAAGCAGGTTTACCATACTACCAGGTTTAGAAGGTACCAAACTCCTATAATCTATTTATGAATTAACTTACTCCATTCTTTCTGGCACAATTTTGCACCATTAGAAGCCGAAAGCTGCTTTGGAAGTAATTTGATCATTTTTACGAGAAGAAACCATTATTTCAATCTTTAATGATAGCCTCACTAACGCTTCATATATTAACATATCTGTAGGGTAAAGGCACCTAATATGGCACAGGCAGGTTTTCTCTTGAACCAAGAGCTAATTTCTGTCAGCGAATGAGTCAACGAAGTAGTTATACATTAGTGCCGCTATAGGGAGATAGTGATGTATCTTAAACTCCTCACCGTTATCTCAATATTCAGCCATTTCCCAAAGTCAGTGTCAACAAAAGTTTATAGTGATTCCTTTTGATCGGCCAAAACTCATGTAATATAAGTACTTAACTAATATTATTATTTTTACAGATATAGATTCAGTATGTTGTGCAGATTAAGGTGCACCCATCAGTTTTATGTTTTCAACTCATTTTTTTTTTAGGGAAGAACTGATGTGAAAAAAGTGATTCCCCCAAATATGGCATATGAAATATTCCCAAATAAGACCTACATATATTAAGGGTGCCTTTACAACGATGCGATCTAATATTCTAATTACAATATATTACTTTTTTACAGTAATATAAGGAGATAAAAACCAGATCATTGCTGTGAGTTCCATGGTATCCATATTAAGGGACGACAATTTTTATAATCGTTTTTGGATTTTTTCCTTTTAAAGAATTTTTTCCTTAGAAGTCTTGTGTTAAATATTTAGTAATTGTAGCGTTAAGTATACTTAAGTAGTTAATCTATCACTAGGATTTTTTTTTGTGCTACAAAATTCGCTATTTGGGGGGGGGGGGGGGGGAAACCTATTGCCAAAAAACACTATGCCATATTAGGTGCCTTTCCCCTATACCTTTTTAAAATATAAAATAATTTGCTGATATGTTAACATTTTACTTTTCAAAATACTTACATACTTTGTTAGAGCAAAGTATATATGATCGAGGGGACCAACCTGTAACAAACAAAATACACAAATATTAGGACAGTGATAAGGTAAAGAATATAACTATAAAAAAATAAAACAGTCAGTCTAGTAAGGTGGTTTCGATAAAGAATAACAATAAATAAAAACATTTAAACTAGGGGGCTCCAACCCCTACTGGCTTCGCTCGTCAACCCCCGCAAAGACGTGGTATAAGAAGGGAAGTAGACTAGTTATGGAATATGAGAAGGGATGTAGGATAGTGGCTGAGGTGTAGTGGGGAAGGCAAAACTACTATCTACTTTCCTTTTCTCGCTGACATTTTAATATACCTACTCTCAACTTCTGCCTTATAGACTTTCTTCTTCTCGGACGAATAGGTATATATCTCCCTCACTCTGTCTACACAGTTAGTATTATGTCACCCTCAAGATCTCCCTTTCCCCCCGGACTCAACCCTCTTCTAGAGGGGTATCTCCTAACGCACTCTACACTCAGTGAAGTATGTCACTCCCACTGAACTCGTTTGTTTACAAAACTTTTTTAATAATATAGATGGATCAACTTTTGGATAGCGAAGTTAAAAAACATAGTTTTACTATTAACTTATGTAATCTAGAACTAAAAGAAAGTACCGGTGTGGAAATCCCACACATGACTTCCATGAAATGTTGTGGTGTCTATACGTGAGCAAGAGATAACTCAGTATAAACTACATCGTACAAGCAGCAAATATCGATTATAGTTTTGCAACAATAATAATACCTAATGATACACAATAAAAATATATATTTAACATAAAAATAAAATGTTACCCTAATAAATGTCGGTAGTATGTAAAAAGATTAGAGGATATGTGTCCGTTCCGATGTTTAGAGCTAAACTGAAGTGAAAGAAAGAAGGTTTGTTTACATCTAGAGTTCAAGGAGAGTTTATACGAAAACAAAACAAATTTATTAATTTTTATCCTTTATAACAAAAAACCTTTATTATTCAATGTTTGTTTATATTTTCTTTATACTTGTTATTAACTATAGAATCTGAGAATATAATAATAAAAGAATTTAAAATCAGCTGATAGAAATGATTGTTTACAAAGTAAATAACACGGTATTTTTTTACTTTTAAATTTTGATTCTTCTTTATAAGTACTACAAATAATTACAATAATAAATACTTTTTTGAAACGGCATTAATGTGCGGTTTCAGCACTCCAATCAAAAATTAAATCGGTCAATTATTGCACATGATATAAGAGCTCAAAGTCAAAAATTTAACAAAAATAAAAAACATGTCTCTATTTAAGGTAGAAGGGATGGTCCTACGACAAAAAGTCATAGGACCAAAGTTGTAGATCTTTTAAAATCAGTTACCTCTGGTGCTATCCGCTTTTCGATACGACTTACAGTTTACCCGCAATTTGGTTCCAAAAATACCCTTAAAAAAACACTAAAATGCGAATATCTCCCAAACCGCTAGTCCGATTGTACTCAAAAAGTATAGGTACAATCTACTATATAGGACACATTATACCTCAAAGGAAATTGAAATCAAATAAAGCCTACTGAAGTTATCGTCGGCAGACTGATTTCGTGCTTAAGCGACTGTAGCTCCGAAACTTCGTAAGCTACAATGATGTAATTTGCGCATCAGTTTTCACTAGCCGTCACGAGTTCTAAAAAATGCCGCAAACCGCATCTCAATACGATGTCTTGAAGCGATGCTATAGAGGTTTAAAGTTCCGAACGTACGAACGTGCGAACGAACGTACGTACATACATACATACGTACGCACAGACATACAAGTATATGAAACGGATTTCTATGACACCCCCGGGTTCTTAAGACCTGTCCTTCACAGAGATCTCGGAATCACGTTTTGGAGGGTATCACCATACTTCCATTTTTATGGAAGTAAAAAGAAAAATTCCCGGTTCTTAAATATTTCTTCTTTCCGGAGAGTAAGAAAATTACATTGTTTTAACAATAGTTTGGCAACAACTTATCAATTTTACATTTGAAGCTATAATTTTTTATTACTTTCATCTTTTTTAATGTAAATGATATAATTCAAATGTAGAAAATGAAGTTTAGATCTGTTGTAGAACTTTTAATTATTCAGTATACATATTTATGTCCTCTCTAAAGTATAAGATAATAATAGTATTTGAAATCCTAAATTTCAATTCTAAAGCTATTTATCCATTTATAGAACAATATGAAAATAATATTATTAGAAGTATAGTTTGAAAAACAAATCTATTCTGGGGCTAAGGGAGTATATCTAAATTATTTATCATTTCTTCCTAATAAGCAAAAAGCTGTCTTCAAATTATAATTTATTGTTGTTTCATACATTTTATTTTAAAATGCAATTATTCAGATGTAAAAAGATTCTCCTAAAATAATGAGTTTTTATAAAAAAAAAAAATTATAATAATAAAAAACTTAAAATATAACAATAACAAATTTACAAAACAAAATACTTTGTTTATTTTTTCCTTTTAAAGAATTTTTTCCTTAGAAGTCTTGTGTTAAATATTTAGTAATTGTAGCGTTAAGTATACTTAAGTAGTTAATCTATCACTAGGATTTTTTTTTGTGCTACAAAATTCGCTATTTGGG
>KZ652833.1:63432-78902 GCA_001010745.2 Gerris buenoi | reverse complement strand
AATGGCTCTGGCATTCGCACATACGGTGAAGCTCGATTAACGGTAAACCTCGGTATGCGTCGTAACCATACCTGGAATTTCATCATTGCAGACGTATCATCACCGATTCTTGGTGCTGATTTTCTCTCTCACTTCAATCTAATTATTGACTTGAAGTCGCGTCAATTAATTGACGGTCAAACTAAGATGAAATCTACCTTTACAATGTCAGCTGGACAGCCTGTTATTATCAGAGCTATTCAAGAGGAATCTGTTTACGCTCACCTACTAAGAACCTCGTTCCCTCAGATAATGAAAGACTTCTTACCTGCGGAAGTTCAACACTCCACCACTCACCATATCAACACTACTGGACCTCCAGTGTTTGCAAAAGCAAGAAGACTAGACCCTAAGAAACTCTCTGATGCAAAGGCCGAATTTGATGCTATGATTGCTCAGGGAATATGTCGTCCTTCTGACAGCAATTGGGCTAGCCCACTCCATATGGTCTTAAAGAAGAATAACTCGTGGCGTCCCTGCGGTGACTATAGAGCACTTAACGCTATCTCAGTCCCCGACAGGTACCCACTACCTCACATTCATGACTTTGCTCAAGGTCTTCATGGAAATAAAATCTTCTCTACTCTCGATCTCACAAAGGCATACCACCAAATTCCGGTAGAACCATGCGACATTCCTAAAACCGCGGTAATCACGCCGTTCGGTCTTTACGAATTCGTTCGTATGCCCTTTGGTCTCCGGAACTCAGGACAAACGTTCCAACGCTTTCTCCACAACGTGCTACGTGGTTTGGATTTTGTTTTTATATATATGGATGACGTTCTGATAGCTTCTACGTCAGAAGAACAGCACTTAAACCATCTTCGACAAGTGTTCCAAAGACTCAGGGACTACGGTATAGCCCTGAACGCATCCAAATGTGTATTTGGTAAACAAAGTATTAAATTTTTGGGTTACCAGGTCACATCCTCTAGAATTGAATCTCTTCCAGACAAGGTAAAAGCAATCGAAGATTTTAAGCGCCCGGAAACGGTACAAGAAGTAAGACGTTTTCTTGCTCTTCTTAACTTCTATCATAGGTTTATTCCAAATATATCTAAAATTCAATCTCCGCTCACAGACCTAATTAAGGGGTCGAAGAAGAAAAAAGACCAAACAAAAGTTAAATGGACAGAAGATGCAGATCAAGCTTTTATCTCGTGTAAGAACGGTACAGCAGATGGTACGAGTTTAGTATTTCCAGAACCTGAGGGTCGCATATATCTTGTCACGGATGCTTCTGATACAGCTGTGGGAGCAGCCTTGCACCAAATTGAAGTAAAAGGAGCGCGCCCGCTCGGTTTTTTCTCGACAAAGCTGACAGACACCCAAAAAAGATATAGCGCCTATGACCGAGAAGTGCTTGCTGTATACTCCGCTATTAAGTACTTCAAGCATATGGTTGAAGGTCGTCATTTTCGTATTTACACGGATCACAAGCCTTTAACTTTTGCCTTTCAACAAAAATCGGACAAATGCACTCCAAGACAGCTCAGATATCTGGATTACATATCCCAATTTTCAACCGATATCCAACACATCACTGGTTCAGAAAATATTGTTGCTGATGCTTTGTCTCGTGTAAACGCCATTTCACCACCATCTACCATAGACTATGAAGAAATAGGTAAACAGCAGCTAGAAGATGAAGAATTAAAAAAGTTGTTACAAGGAACTTCGTCCTTAAAACTTCAACTCACTACTTTTCCGAATGTCAAAATTCCACTTTACTGCTCTGTAGATAACAATAAAATTCGTTCTCTACGTTCCAAAAGGATCTAGAAACCAAGTAATAAACGGTATGCACCATCTTGCTCATCCCGGTCGTAAAACTACTACTAAGCTAGTTAGAGATCGTTTTAGAATGAAATATTTTTTGTATTGGTCTGGGATAGAGAAAGACTGTGTGAATTTTGTAAGATCCTGCGAGGCTTGCCAAAAATCAAAGATTCACAAGCACACCAGGACACCTATTTCAGATTTCCCTCAAAATTACCAACGTTTTGAAACTGTTCACGTCGATCTCGTTGGACCTCTACCACCTCGTCAAGGTTTTCGGTATCTCTTAACTTGTGTAGATAGGTATACAAGATGGCCTGAGGTCATACCAATCTCTGACATATCGGCAGAAACTGTCGCATATGCTTTTTATTTAAATTGGATTGCTAGGTTCGGCTCTCCAGTCACAATTGTTAGTGATCAGGGAAAGCAATTCGAATCTCAACTGTTTCAGGCTTTAGCTAAGCTTGTGGGTGCAAAAAACCACAGCCTACCACCCTGAGGCCAATGTTATGGTTGAGCGCATCCATCGACAATTAAAGGCTGCGCTCAAATGTCAAGAGAACAGTAACTGGGTCGAAACTTTACCTAGGGTCTTACTTGGCATAAGAGCAGCTCTAAAAGAAGATTTGAAAGCCTGTCCTGCAGAATTAATCTACGGTTGTAATATAACTCCCAGGAGAACTCTACCTATCTAATAGAAGAGCTGCCAAGGAAACTCCATTAGAGCTCGTAGAAAAATTAAGAACTTCTTTCCGAAATTTAAGACCTTTACCTGCAACTCACCACGCTAAAAGAAAAATATTCATCCATCCATATCTTCAAAAATGCTCTCATGTTTTCTTAAGAGAAGATAGAGTAAATAAACCACTAGAACAACCTTACTCTGGTCCTCATCAAGTTGTAAAAAGAGGAAAGAAAAACTTTACCATCTTAATTGGAGGAAAAGAAAAGGTAGTTGCTGTAGACAGAGTAAAACCTGAACATGAACTCTGTAGACGAAACACATGTCGTAGAAACTAACATAAAGGATAAGAAAGTTAGTTTCGCCCCAGATTAAAAAAGGGGGGAATCCTGTGGCGGCATATTATTTATATTTGTTTATTTTCAAATAATTATTTTTTGATGTTTTGATATGTCACATTGACAGTCTTAAAAAATAGATTTTTGTTAAAAATATCTGTGTCGCTTAGTTTGAAGCAAATTACTTATTTTAAGTTAAGAAGCTAGTTAGTCATACTCAGCCATCCATAAATGGTGACCCCGACGCCGCACCGACGGAAAGAACGCGGAAAACCGGACGGTATCGTAAGTTAAAACTTTTCGTTTATAACTTTATTTTTTTGACATTTTGTCATACTTGTCAAAAATTTAATTTTTTTAAATTAAATTATAAAAACCGAATTTCTTACGGAACTTAACATTTGGCACGGCTCTCGTGAGAAAATCCGAGATGATACCAACCACTCCTCCTCAAGTTCCAAGTATATCTAACAACTCAAACGACGCTTCAGCCAACTCTGTCAGAGTAAAAGTTCCACCGTTTTGGAAAACTAAACCCCATCTCTGGTTCATCCAACTCGAGGCACAATTTGTGACGGCCAACATAACGGTTGACCAAACAAAATTTTACCATGTTGTCGGAGCCCTCGAGATGGAAGTTTTGGATCATATATCCGATATTGTAGCTTCTCCACCAGCTACTGGAGCTTATGAACAGCTCAAGAAAAAACTAATCGAAGCGTACTCTGACTCAGAAGAAAAGCAAATTAGGCAACTCTTGACTTCGATAGAATTAGGAGATAGCAAACCTAGCCACGTACTCCGTCGTTTGCGTGAGTTAGCCAAATCTAAAGTAACTGATCAGTTTCTAAAATCTTTGTGGTTACAACGTTTGCCCTCCAATGTTCAAGCCATCCTGTCCGTGACGGATGAGAATGATATGGTTAAGGTTGCACTAATAGCTGATAAAATTATGGAAGTAGCTGAAAATCAAGCTTCAACTTCAAACCTAGCACCGGTGGCACACACATCTGCAGATTCTAGCTTACAAGCTCAGGTTTCTGCACTCACTGAGCAAGTAGCTAAGCTAACTAAAATCGTACGCGGCCGAAATCGGTACCGGACGCGATCGCGAGGTCGTTCTAATTCGAATACCCGGTCGAGCTCAACACACAAAGGTGACGATAAAAGTAGTACTTGCTGGTTACATAGGAAATATGGAAAAGATGCAAGAAGATGTATACAGCCTTGTAACTTTTCGGAAAACTAGTCAGCCCTGTTCTTGAGGCGGTGATGGAACAGGCTTTTACTTCTAACCGTCTATGGATAACCGATAAGACTACAGGTTGGCGGTACCTGGTTGATACTGGTGCGGATCTGTCGGTAATTCCTGTGAACCGTACACGTAAACGCAATCCTGACCCGGCATATAAACTCTTTGCTGCAAATGGCTCTGGCATTCGCACATACGGTGAAGCTCGATTAACGGTAAACCTCGGTATGCGTCGTAACCATACCTGGAATTTCATCATTGCAGACGTATCATCACCGATTCTTGGTGCTGATTTTCTCTCTCACTTCAATCTAATTATTGACTTGAAGTCGCGTCAATTAATTGACGGTCAAACTAAGATGAAATCTACCTTTACAATGTCAGCTGGACAGCCTGTTATTATCAGAGCTATTCAAGAGGAATCTGTTTACGCTCACCTACTAAGAACCTCGTTCCCTCAGATAATGAAAGACTTCTTACCTGCGGAAGTTCAACACTCCACCACTCACCATATCAACACTACTGGACCTCCAGTGTTTGCAAAAGCAAGAAGACTAGACCCTAAGAAACTCTCTGATGCAAAGGCCGAATTTGATGCTATGATTGCTCAGGGAATATGTCGTCCTTCTGACAGCAATTGGGCTAGCCCACTCCATATGGTCTTAAAGAAGAATAACTCGTGGCGTCCCTGCGGTGACTATAGAGCACTTAACGCTATCTCAGTCCCCGACAGGTACCCACTACCTCACATTCATGACTTTGCTCAAGGTCTTCATGGAAATAAAATCTTCTCTACTCTCGATCTCACAAAGGCATACCACCAAATTCCGGTAGAACCATGCGACATTCCTAAAACCGCGGTAATCACGCCGTTCGGTCTTTACGAATTCGTTCGTATGCCCTTTGGTCTCCGGAACTCAGGACAAACGTTCCAACGCTTTCTCCACAACGTGCTACGTGGTTTGGATTTTGTTTTTATATATATGGATGACGTTCTGATAGCTTCTACGTCAGAAGAACAGCACTTAAACCATCTTCGACAAGTGTTCCAAAGACTCAGGGACTACGGTATAGCCCTGAACGCATCCAAATGTGTATTTGGTAAACAAAGTATTAAATTTTTGGGTTACCTGGTCACATCCTCTGGAATTGAACCTCTTCCAGACAAGGTAAAAGCAATCAATGATTTTAAGCGCCCGGAAACGGTACAAGAAGTAAGACGTTTCCTTGCCCTTGTCAACTTCTATCATAGGTTTATTCCAAATATTTCTAAAATTCAATCTCCGCTCACAGACCTAATTAAGGGGTCGAAGAAGAAAAAAGACCAAACAAAAGTTAAATGGACAGAAGATGCAGATCAAGCTTTTATCTCGTGTAAGAACTGTATAGCAGTTGCTACGAGTTTAGCATTTCCAGAACCTGAGGGTTGCATATATCTTGTCACGGATGCTTCTGATACAGCTGTGGGAGCAGCCTTGCACCAAATCGAAGGAAAAGGAGCGCGTCCGCTCGGTTTTTTCTCGACAAAGCTGACAGACACCCAAAAAAGATATAGCGCCTATGACAGAGAATTGCTTGCTGTATACTCCGCTATTAAGTACTTCAAGCATATGCTTGAAGGTCGTCATTTTCGTATTTACACGGATCACAAACCTTTAACGTTCGCCTTTCAACAAAAATCGGACAAATGCACTCCAAGACAGCTCAGATATCTGGATTACATATCCCAATTTTCAACCGATATCCAACACATCACTGGTTCAGAAAATATTGTTGCTGATGCTTTGTCTCGTGTAAACGCCATTTCACCACCATCTACCATAGACTATGAAGAAATAGGTAAACAGCAGCTAGAAGATGAAGAATTAAAAAAGTTGTTACAAGGAACTTCGTCCTTAAAACTTCAACTCACTACTTTTCCGAATGTCAAAATTCCACTTTACTGCTCTATAGATAAGAATAAAATTCGTCTATACGTTCCAAAAGCATCTAGGAACCAAGTAATAAACTGTATGCACCATCTTGCTCATCCCGGTCGTAAAATTACTGCTAAGCTAGTTAAAGATCGTTTTGTATGGCCTGGGATAGAGAAAGACTGTGTGAATTTTGTAAAATCCTGCGAAGCTTGCCAAAAATCGAAGATCCATAAGCACACCAGGACACCTATTTCAGATTTCCCTAAAAATTACCAACGTTTTGAAACCGTTCACGTCGATCTCGTTGGACCTCTACCCCCTCG
This sequence comes from Gerris buenoi, assembly GCA_001010745.2. Lineage (NCBI taxonomy): Eukaryota > Metazoa > Arthropoda > Insecta > Hemiptera > Gerridae > Gerris > Gerris buenoi. The sequence goes on along the minus strand of KZ652833.1, from coordinate 72,570 downwards.
TCAAGGTTTCCGATATCTCTTAACTTGTGTAGATAGGTACACAAGATGGCCTGAGGTCATACCAATCTCTGACATATCGGCAGAAACTGTCGCATATGCTTTTTATTTAAATTGGATTGCTAGGTTCGGCTCTCCAGTCACAATTGTTAGTGATCAGGGAAAGCAATTTGAATCTCAACTGTTTCAGTCTTTAGCTAAGCTTGTGGGTGCAAAAAAGGTGAGAACCACAGCCTACCACCCTGAGGCCAATGGTATGGTTGAGCGTATCCATCGACAATTAAAGGCTGCGCTCAAATGTCAAGAGAACAGTAACTGGATCGAAACTTTACCTACGGTCTTACTTGGCATAAGAGCAGCTCTAAAAGAAGATTTGAAAGCCTGTCCTGCAGAATTAGTCTACGGTTGTAACATAAGACTCCCAGGAGAACTCTTCCTATCTAGTAGAAGAGCTGCCAAGGAAACTCCATCAGAGTTCGTGGAAAAATTAAGAACTTCTTTCCGAAATTTAAGACCTTTACCAGCAACTCACCACGCTAAAAGAAAAATATTCATCCATCCAGATCTTCAAAAATGCTCTCATGTTTTCTTAAGAGAAGATAGAGTAAAGAAACCACTAGAACAACCTTACTCTGGTCCTCATCAAGTTGTAAAAAGAGGAAAGAAAAACTTTACCATCTTAATTGGAGGAAAAGAAAAGGTAGTTGCTGTAGACAGAGTAAAACCTGCTTATTCCATGAACTCTGTAGACGAAACACATGTCGTAGAAACTAACATGAAGGATAAGAAAGTTAGTTTCGCCCCAGATTAAAAAAGGGGGGAATCCTGTGGCGGCATATTATTTATATTTGTTTATTTTCAAATAATTATTTTTTGATGTTTTAATATGTCACATTGACATTCTTGAAAAATAGATTTTGTTAAAAATATCTGTGTCGCTTAGTTTGAAGCAAATTACTTATTTTAAGTTAAGAAGCTAGTTAGTCATACTCAGCCATCCATAAGTATAATTAAACGCAATATTTCCCTTAAAATATTTCATTCTTAGTGTGTTAGAATCATTATTTTCTTCCAACATCTAGACATGTAATCCATCAAACATTTTATAACGCTGATAAAAATCTAAACATTTAATGCATGTTGTTAGTTCTTCAGTTGTTTCTACGCTAAGAAGTATAACGTTTTCACCATGTTTGATGTCAACAGTGATTGATAAATCAGGATAAAAATATTATATTTTCAACAACTTGCTTATAATTTTTACTTACCCATATCAACTAGTAATTATTGAGAAAAAGAGGAGAAAGAATTATAGTTGCATGAAACAAATCCATTCTTTTCCAAGATACTGGAGTTTAAGAATAGTCAACCGAATTCATTTTTTTTTACTGAACGAATAACAAAATTTTACAAGAAAGATTCCTTCGATATCTACGTACCCAAACAATGTAGGGACCACTCTTTAGAATATTTCAGGAATACTGATCAAATAGCAACTAAACGAAAATAAATTTATTACTTAATTTATTACTAACTGAACGACGAGGTACAGAGTTTGAAAAACTAATTATGGGGCACGAAATTCTTACTTGAGGCACAGAATTCTTTCATTCTACATGAAACCTACCAGTAGGACGTTTATCTGCTTCTAGGCAGTCAGGAAATACAGACACCATCTTCTAACAGACTCGTCAAACTAATAGGTAATGCAGGTAATTCAACTATCCACAAATTCATATATCAGTAAATCTACTCAAGAAAAGTTAAATTTAATTGTTCAATTTTTTAGTCAGGTCATACTTTTAATGTTATTAGAATAGAAGAACGTATGGAGTAGTGACAAACCTTTTTGACAAAGTAGCACGGAAATCTACTAAAACAATTAAGGCTGTTAGCCCTCTGAAATTGGTATCAATGATCGGGTGTACGATAAACATCGATCACTGGCCAATTAATTCAATTTTATTACACTATAATACTGCATGCAAATCCAGGATTAAATTTATCTGTATAAAATCTTAAATAATAAAATTAATTGCTCAGACGTGTTGTTTATTTTAATTACCCAAGATAACAAATAAAAATGTTTGATGTATTTTAATATTATTTTTGTTTTTACATTATTATTAATATAAGAACTATTGCTTGCATGAAAGCACCTATGAATACATTTTTATCATGTAAACAAATGTTTTCTTTTAATATATAAATATAATATATATTCGTTTGATAATATATAAAGGGCGATTAAGGGTGACCTGTGGCCTTATATAGTCAGTAATGTTAGTACTAAAACGATTGATTGTAACATATTGTAGATATATAAAATAACATGCTTAGCATACATAAGAATTAGGGTGGTCTAAAGTCTAAATCGAGAAAATCTTAAAAACAAATAATTGAAGTTCATAACAATTGATTCTCTTTGGTGATTAACGAAAACAAATGAATATACTAAAAATGTATTTTGTTATTATTTACATCTATTTCCTTAATCTTATTAGTATCGTATATTTGTGGTACATATATGGAGTATTTACGAAAGATAATAGTACTTGTTAAAGTGCTGTTTGATATTAGGATGGTTTTTAGAAATACTATAGTCGAAAGAGTTATAAAGGGTTGGCAATGAAAGCAGTCATTTGGACCAAAGGGCAAAAGGTCTTAATAGCGAGGCCCTACAGAGTTTTTAGTACCCTTAAGGATGGGTGGGTCTAGAGGGAATCATCTTACTAATCTAATCTGAAAGCAATCAACAACAAAAAGAAAAGTAATTTGCCAACACAGACATTTTTATTTATTTATTGATCTAGTCAACAATAATCATGTTAAAACAAAATAAATTGGTACTTACGTATACCGTGTTTCGACCACTTTAAATTCACTCACATCAACGTAGTTAATTAATTCGCTATAAATACCTACTATAAAATTATCAAACCCGATCAATATTAAATTGGCTATTGTAGTATGAAAAAATTGGATAAATTGGACTTTTATTCGTTTTATTCATTATTGAAAGAATATAAGTTTATCACTGAATGCCAATTTTACCAAAAATGACAATATACAATATCATTAGTGCAAAATGATATATTGATATTCCTCTTTTACTGTATGAATGGTCAATTTAAAAAACTTAGTTCTTTACTCAGAAATTAATCTCAATACCAATAAATTAAAAGGATTAAGCAGAATCAAATTGAAATTAGAATTCTCATAAATAGTTTAGCAGTTAATTGGGATTCAAGATGGGACCAATGATAATATTATGTGGTGACCCCCAATGATATAATTGAACGTCTAATTTGCCCTCCCCTGGGCTACAAACATGCCAACCGAGCTAATAACATGAAAGCTTCAGGTTATTAGTTCCTCTCCTAGTAATTTTTTTCTCGAAATTCTGATCATGACAGATTTGTGGCGCTGGCTTTATTTTATTCATACTAAAACTTACGTCATAAGGAAATTTTCCTTATATAATAAATGTCAATTTTCTTACTTGTACCAACTGGTAATTAAAAAAAAATAATTAAAATAAAATTATAATTATTATTAACAACGAGAAACAGACAGAGAAAAATAGACTCCAGCGCCGGGATTTGAACCATTGGCCTCTATATTTCCAGTATAGCGCTCTAACCAACTAAGCTACGCAAGAGCAAGATTTTCTCTGAAGTTAATGATACCATGTCCCGAATTTTAAGCTTTCGACAAGTCTGAGAAGTCAACATTAATGACATAGAACTAGACCGAGAAATAATGCTTATAATTATAGTTAAAGTACCCAATTATTACCTGTACCTAGTACAATCAATTAGACTAGACATTCATATTTTACGATTTTGGTAGTATTCATACTACGGAAAAATTAAATTTTAATTTAAATCAAATTATAATTATTATTAACAACGGGAAACAGACGGAGAAAAATAGCCTCCGCGACGGGCTTTGAACCATGGGCCTCTACATTTCCAGTATAGCGCTCTAACCAACTAAGTTACTGGAAATCCTGTTGTTAATAATAATATTTAATCTTTCCGTAGTATGAATACTACCAAAATCGTAAAAAAAAATAAATAGCTAAAAAATAAAAGAATAAATAGAAGGTAAATTTGTGTGCGCACACACCTAACTGAACCAATATTTGGATTAATGCACAACAATAACGTTGAACGAAACCGACCACTAAAGTAGCGACTGCTGCTGCTTCGCAGCAGAAGAAGAAGCAGCTTTGGGCGTGTTCAGTACTTGGATGGGTGACAGTTATGAACTAACTATGATTTTCATTCAAAAACAGTTGTTAAAACTTGACACCTTCTTTAAATTTGTATGATTAATTGTTTCTTGATGAAGAACAATTACAAATACACAAAAATAAAATCCTGACATTGTTTATTTCATTTTAAAAGTTTTAACTGGTAACATGATAGAAAATTATGACTACCTATAAAGTAGTCATAATTGCTATCATGTTACCAGTTAAAACTTTTAAAATGAAATAAACAATGTCAGGATTTTATTTTTGTGTATTTGTAATTGTAACCGCGTATTACGTTTAATCTAATTAATGGAATTTCATCTTTTTCTGAGCTGAAACAAGCGAAGCTCTTATACTACACTTTGGATTTTTTTTCTGATGCATACTCCTCCTGAACGGCTGAACCGATCCGCACAAAATTCGGCACGGTCATAGTGACTAACCACAGGAAGGTATACATCTGAAATGGGCCAAATTGGTACACAGGGGTACGGGGTGCAAACGTTAAAATAGTATATATACCCATTAAGATGCATGTCGTTGGAAAGCTCTTTAGAGTACAGTTATTGTAGTTATGTAAACTTTTGTTATATTTTCATTTATGAGGAGTCATTCTCTTGGTAAAATAGAAAAACAGGAAAAAAATAAAAATAAATAAATAAGATTAAAATGCACTTTAAAAGTACTATTGGAATTATTATTACATACATTATAGAAATTTTTAAACGTAAGAACGAATAAAGATAATAATAATTTCAACGTTTAGAGGACTTTGTACCTTTAATTAAAAATTTCGAAAAAGAAGGGGAAAAAAACCTCTTTTAACCTAGAACCTTTGGCACAACCTTTATTTTAAAATGGAAATAGGTGGTGGAGGTAAGAATTTACATATTTACACTTATATAATCTACTTAAGATGAGTATTAAAATAACCCAGTACACGGTCTTAACAAGAGAACTTTTTTGTTACCGTGTAAACTGCTAAAATATGAAGGTGAAAAAGAAACTTCCCTTATCATCTTTGAGAGCAAAAAAATAATTACACGAAAAATGTAAAAGTGTTACTTATTATAGTCTCCTGCAAAAATATTATAACTCTGGGATCAAGTAAATAATCATTTCAGTAGCCATTAATAGCGTATAAGAGACAGTAGGTATACATTTATTTGGGGATGAAATTTCTATTTACAAATAATAAATATTAGAGTAATTAGTTTTGCTTCCGAGCTTACCGAAGGTAACGGAAGCATTGTGTTCACTTTTGAGAACGAAAAACTTTTATGCCTCTTATTTTAAAAATTTCAAGACAGAAATCCGTTTCAGACATCAGGGAACATTTTTGGTCTCGTGTCTGTCTGTCTGTGTCCGCGAATTTTGAAACGTCCGACGATAGCTTGAATAATTCTTGACCGATTTTGATTAAATTTGGTATACATGTTCATTTTACTAATGCTCAGGACGAGTTCGTTGGACAACGTTATCCGTCCAAGCGTTCACGCGTTACGCTCACATAAACGTGAACTTCAAATTTAAAATTAGAAATTCAGGCCGGGAAAAAAATCAAACTTCATCTTTTTAATGAGACAAACATTTTTTTCAAATACAATTTTTTAGTAATACCAACAGCGACACCGCTATAAAGTGTTAAATATCGCTAAAACTATTACATAATAGTTTTTAGACAATATCCAATATGTTAATGTTAATACAGCAATAAAGTACATTATTGGATGCGAGGAAGCTATGTGCCACACTAATTGGCAGTCTATTATTAAGTTTTATCTAGGAAATAAGTTATTAAGTTTCAAAATTATAAGAATTCTTTTCAAAAATGAAAAGAATAAGTTTCAAAATGATGATTTGAGAATTATTCTTAAAGTAGGTCCAAAACTCCGATATTGCCTTATATTTATATGCACAAACTGACGATGATTTTTATAACATTATAAAATATTTAATTAGAAGATAAGGGTTATTTCATGTCTTATTTATTTATTCTCTGCAATTTTTTGTTTTGTTTTTGCTTTTAGACAATAAGAGAACTAAAACGTAATAAAATTATCCAAGGAAACAATCTCATTACTTTATATTAAAGCGCTTATATGTAACAAAACAACCAGCGTTTATAATGTTACTTCAGTAATATTGTATGAAATAGAGTTCTATTAATAAATTCATTTAAGAAGAGTGAATATAGAGGTTTCCTTGCCTTGGACAGTTATGTATTAGTTATGAGGCGGAAATTTTTTCCGATTACTTCAAAATGGTGGCCAAATTAAATTTGGTGGATTTGTTTGTCGTAGAAAAAAAAAAATACTTCGACTCAACCGGACTACTACTAGTGTCAATATGATCAATCCAGTGTATTGGTATTGAATCTGTTGACTATAAAATCCATATATCTGAGATAGGTAGTTAAGTTCCCTTAGGTTATATTATTAATTCTTGCAACTTCAATCAATGTTGAAAACTTTCAAAAGGACATTCACAAAATGTGTCTTTATCATTAATTCCTTTAATTTCATTATTTTTAAAATAATAATAAAACTTTCTATATTAGGTATAATTAAAATTTTCTAAATATGTCTAAATAATATAAATATATTATTATTATTTTTTTACAGAATTCATTTATAAAACAATATATCAAGCTATAAACACTACTATTATTAATTTGATTATACGTATAAAACCCTATTTTTAAATAGACTTTATAATTCATCGGAGCGATAATGTTTATTCAGAGAGAAAATTGCATTTCTTCATTCCTTATTAAATTTCGAAATTAGGACCACAGATTCGATCAATGTAAAAAAGAAGTTTATTAAAGTGAGAGGGGATTTTTAAAAGTTACACTAAAGGAAAATAAGAGAGGGGTATTGGTAAAAATATTTGAGGAACTTTTTTAATTTTAAAGGTTTAATGCTCTTCAATAACTCAAATTCTCTCTTAATATATCATTGTACAGTTTGAAAAGGATAAAATAATATTTAAAAACATTATTTATTTTTCTAAATACAATATTTAAGAAAAATGGTTTATCTTTTTTTATTATGTCTTAATTATGACTATTATAATGTTTATTTTCTCAAATAAAATACAAATTTCTAATTAAAAGTCGTATAAAGCCACGAAGTCGTTATACTACGTATATTATCTATTTGTTTCCTGCTTACTAAAAACATTTAATTAAGAGTTTATCTCTATTATTATTATTTTTTTTTTTTTTAATACACATTACATAGGTACAGTTTGTACTTAACAATAAACCTTTCATAAATCATTTATTATAGCATAGAAATTCGACATGAGATACTCTGTCATCTGTCATGTATAGTAAACCTAAACCTACTACTATTATTACCTAAAGGCTATAGTTAATTACAGGGGTTCTCCAAAAAGTGAAAGACTTTTCAGGCCAGACCGTAGTTGATTCAAAATGGGCAATTTCACACATACAGAATTTTTCAATTTCAGAAATACAAAAAATAAAATTCAACTTAAATGCATTAACTGCTATTATTATATAAACTCAAATGAAACCATATATTATTACACGTTGTCATAGAATTACACAAAAAAAATACTCCTTATTTTCCTATGGAGAACAGAATAAACTGCAGCATAAATGAAGCTAGAGCCAGAGATGTAGTAGGAACGAGACCGATGTCGCGTGAGATGTATTGAAAACTCCCCACTGAGAATTCCACATACATTAGACGCTAAATGCCGTGTTGAAATTGTCCTGGAAAATTAGAGAACGTAAACGATCTTATTTTAAAGAGAATAGTAGAATAGAACTGTGGTTAATTAGACTCTCAAATTCCCTTCAGAAACTCCGAGTGTAACTATACACTATGACTTTTTGTTTAATAACCTTCGTTGCTGCGATTGTGATAAAATGGGATGGTTAGACCAAATGATATTGATAATCGATCCGCCGCACTCAGGATGAGGCCGTAAGTTCACAAAAACTCTTCACAAAAAAGATGTAGAGGGTAATATTCCCAATTCTTGCATTTACAAGCCAGCATTAGGAAATTACATTTGCGGTGGCTTGGACATGCTGAACGAATGAATAAGCTTATAATATAGGCCATGAAAATCCGATATGAGGGTGCTCGTCCACAAGGATGTAGGAGGACCACGTGAGCTGATCATATCAATGTACAACAAAAAAAAGTCACGGACAGCAGCTGAGACCGAACTGCCTATAAAACCTTTGGCCTTACACCAGGAGATAAAAGGTCGCCAGGAAGAAGTAAAGTAAAAAAGGGACTTGTAAAAAGAAGCAATGAGGAAAGCAGACAATTAAGATAAAAAAGTTGAAATTATTTAATCTTTAAGTGCTTTGATAGTTAATAGTTACGAAAATGACAAGACACACAAATGGTACATTTTCACTACAATATTTCAACATAGACCAGAAATTGCTTACGTTAAGTTAAGGTAAGTAAAACGTAAAAACTTGCCAAGGACGCGATTGCTATCAGAGGCTTGAAGAACATATATCTCTCATAAAATGAAATATTAAAGATGATCATTTAACCTTTTCGCATCCCTGCAATAAGGTCTTCCTGACCCTAATCTGGTTGCCTCGTCAACTTGTCTAACTTGCTAAATTCCCTCCTTCCCTCCCCCTATAAATATCTAGTTTTTCATCAGAATATAGGGAACCCTCGTCAGATTTGCTGTGGACCTGACGTTTCAAACCTGTATAAAATAATGCCTTCACATCCTTCTTCTATTCAACTCAGGCTGTATACAATGTTAAATACGAATACCGAAAAACAACTTGATGAATATCTGTGCTACAGAAAAAAAAAAAAAAAAAAAAAAAAAAAAAAAAAAAAAAAAAAAAAAAAAAAAAAAAAAAAAAA
>KZ652833.1:41040-58404 GCA_001010745.2 Gerris buenoi | reverse complement strand
TAAAATTGCTTGGTTTATATATATTAATTACTATAATATAATTTGGTCCGTGGAGATTTAACGCCAAAAATTGAGGCCGAACGAGTTACAAGTCGTAGCCGAGGCGACCCTCATCTACTGGAGAGTCGCGTCAACAGAATCAGTCAAGACGGACTAGATGGACTAAACAAACTGAATCTTGTAAGGCTTGCGGTAGGGTACATGAACCAAGAAGGTGTTCTGCCTGGAATAGCACGTGCAATAAGCGCAAGAAACGTAGACATTGGGCGAAGTTCTGTCCTAATGTGAATTCTCAGTTGAATGCTGCAAGTCAAGGAGAAGACCAGGACAGCGAGGACGATTACTACCTAGGAGCAGTAGGGGCAAAAGGCAATCAACCCTGGAGAGCCAAGATTGGTTTAGAAGGATGGAGCATCGTTTTTAAGCTAGATACCGGAGCGGACGTCACGGTCATTGGCATGGATCTACATCGGAAGATTGGGGCACCCGCGTTGCGGCCCTCAGATAAATCACTAGCCGGATCACTAAATCACTAGTCAGATAAATCACTAGTCTGTCCGACGGGAATGAAGAGTGAAGTAAAAGGTTTGTTTACTACTAGCTAACGCTGGAAGGAATTCAACTCAGTGGCCAGGGTGTACGTGGTAGTAAAACAACAGGAACCTCTTCTTGGAAGAAGTGAAATAAGTCCATGAGGAATGTTGGCCTGGATTAATAGTTTGAAGAGAAAACCCCCAGAAATAGAAAGAAAGAGGATTCTGAAGAGTGTCTGAGTTCAAACCAATTTCGATTAAGACCCCCCGACGGGTGACGTATCCTCTTCTTGAGAAAACGTTGTCTCGATCGCTGATCAAGAAAACTCTGTCAGAAAGTCCTGCAAAATGTGATCTTCTGGCGTTGTCAATGATGGCAGTCATTGCCTGTGAGTGACCAAAGGTTGCAAGAGGTGGAGGCAGCGCAGCGAGCCGATCCTACCTCCAGGAAGTTGTTTGAATACATAAAAAATGGATGGCCGAGAAAGGAAGAAATTCCATTAGACTAAAAACAATTCCACGCGTATCGCGGCGATCTTGTAATAATTGGAGGTTTGATCATAAAGGATAGAAGAATTTTTATCCCTACCAGTTTAAGGAAAGATATGTTGGACAGACTACATGGAGGTCATCTAGGCATGGTTAAATGCCGAGCCAGAGTTCGAGAATCGGTGTGGTGGTCCGGGATATCCATCCAGTTGCAACAGTTGGTGGGAAATTGTAAATCTTGTGTAAATAAATCTAATAAGAGGAACACTCCAGTGGAACCTCTGAAACCGACGGAGTTGCCGGAAGGACCATGGTTGATTTAGCTACTATTCTTGGTAAAGAATATCTGACAGTTGATTACTTTTCACGGTATCCTGAAGTATTTTCGTTGACATCAACTAGTAGTAGCCAAGTCATAAGTCGTTAACAAAGTCTGTTTGGGCGCTTGGAAGTACCCAAGATAGTTCGACCCGACAATGGGCCACAGTTCCATTCCGTCGAGTTCGAAACGTTTGCAAGGTCGTACGGGTTTAAACACGTCGCAAGCAGCCCTAGGAAATTAAATTTTGATCGTCGCCGTAGAGCTAGAGAGCTTCAGCCACTAAGTCGAGGACAACATGTGTGGATACCGGACCTAAGAATGTATGTACCGGACATGTGGTGCGTAAGGCTGAGGAACCTCGAAGTTACATAGTTACATAGTAGAGTCGGAGCGGAGGGTAAAACTTCAAGACGTAATCGAGCTCAGCTTGTGTTAGCTCCGTATGAGCTAGGTATGGTGAGAGCTCCAACATGGGCAGAGCCAACAAAGCAAGCTGCTCTCGTTGATAGAACCCAGAAGAGCTTAACATCCGCCTGCTCCTGAAGAAGCTGTTAAAACCAGATATGGCAGGATATCAAGACGTCCCGTTAGATTTAAACCTTAAAGAAAGGGGGATGTTGTGTTGTCATATAAACACCTGTCATATAAATATGAGTTGAGTTGTTTATTATTATCTCTCTATGTTATTGGTAACGTTTATTCAATATATAGTTTGTTCTCTTAATATGTAGCTGTTCTTGTAGACCTATTTTTAAGTATATTACGTAATATTTCTTCAAACAAGTTAGTTTAAATGCGAATGAATAAAGTTTTGCTTCCGAGCTTACCGAAAGTAACGGAAGCATTGTGTTCACTTGTGACAACGAAAAACTTTTATGTGTCCGATTTTAAAAATTCCAAGACAGAAATCCGTTTCAGACATCAGGGAACATTTTTTGTCTCGTGTCTGTCTGTCTGAGTATCCGCGAATTTTGAAACGTCCGACGATAACTTGAGTAATTCTTGAACGATTTTGATGAAATTTGGTAGGCATGTTCATTTTACCAATTCCCAGGACGAGTTCGTTGGACAACGTTATTCGTTCAAGCGTTCACGCGCAACGCGCGCGTATACGTGAACTTCAAATTTAAAATTTGAATTTTAGGTCGGGGAAAAAAATCAAACTTCATCTATTCAATGAGACCAACATTTTTTCAAATACAATTTTTTAGTAAAACCAACAGCGACAACCTTATTATTTGTTAGAAGGTGCTAAAAACTGTTAATAGTTTTTAAACAATAAACAATACTACAATAAAGAAATATAAAATATAACGTTAATGTTAATATAACAATAAAATACATGATAGGACGCGATGAAGCTATGTGCCACACTAATTGGCAGTCTATTTTTAACTTTTTTTTATTTTAAGTTAATCTTAATTTAAAAATGTAACTAAAAAAATAATTTAAACTTAGTTTTCTTAGAGCCACAACATAACTCATCGTCAAGTAGGGAAAAAACTTTATTCTTAATAAATTTGAATATGAAATGTAGTCAAGGTATAATATAAAAGTCAACTATAAATAAAGAAAAGAAAAAACCCTTTAAGAAAAACTCTTTAGAATGGAAACTTGCTTTGAGAAGACTAACTTGTAACTTTTAACTAATCCTCCAGCCAACAAAAAAACTGGAACCTTCTAAATAATTGCTTAAAATATATTTAAAAGTAAAGAAAAATAGTCTAGAGAAGAAACGCGTACAAGGGTAAAAAGGGTTTCTACGTACTAACAATGCACATTGTATGAATAAATAATTCTTTTAACTGCATAAAAAACAATAACTCTTTTTGGATTAAAACTATGTTTATTTTTTTGGTTGACAAAGAAAGTTAATGTTATACGTGACTTAAAGCGAATTATAAACGGGTGTAACATTATAAATACATATTGTGAAGACGGCAGGGAATGAATGTTAGTTGTATCATAGACATCATAAACAAATAGTACAAATAAATGGCACTAAGTAATATGCAGTCAAAAAATATATTTTTTGTTGTTTTATTAAAAATATATAATACGGTTAAAGAAAATTTGATGTTAACTAAATGATCCACTTACTAATTTGGTTCTTTTTTGTCTTTCTTGTTATTTCTGCTATATTGTTTAGTATATCCATGCACAAGCAGGTGTGATCCAAGTGAGTAGTCTATGGAATAGTCTAAATAGTCGAATTTGTCCAGTTTTTTTTTTTAAGAATTATCGTATATTAGTTATGTTTTAATATGTTAATGTATTCTACAGCAGTTAAGTGATTAAAGTATATATGTAATATGCAAAACACCGTTAAAAATCGAAAAAAATTGATATCTCGAAAACTAAGGTCGATAGACCAATTCAAATATTTTTTGCTGCAATTTCTATATAGAATCCCCTCCTTTGATCTCTTCTTTTTCGTGTTTTTAGGGACAAAAAATGACATATATAATGAATTATTTCATTTCATTTTTTTTCTAAAAGCACTGTTATATTTCGTTACTCTTTTCGAATCATTTTCAAACCTTTTTGATTTTTCTCTTAACTTTCAAGCCATTAAACATTTAAAAATAGAAAATGTACGACATTTTACAATTAGTCAAAAAACGTAGATGAACAAAGGTTTAATTATTTAAAAATAATTACTTTAAATAACAAAATAGTCAACTGCCAACAAAACTCTAAAACGTTCTAACATAAACTGGCTCACTTTTAAAACATACCGTTATAGTAATTATTTTATTTTTTGATTTCGCCATAAAAAGTTCAAATTTATCTAAAAACAGGACAAATATTGCTAACATTAACAATCATATATCTTTGATCGCGAGCAATATTTATAAAGATTTGATTTAATTCATTCTTATTAATATTAAAAATGAAAGCATTTAAAATAATTTTATTTTATTTGCACTATACTTTCTACTACATGCATTTATTATTATACTTTCTATGATGCTTTATACAAGGTTTGCAATATATTACTACTTTTCCTCACTATCTATAGTAGGAAAAGTATTGTTTTGACAAAAACATTTTTTTCGAGATTTTAACGGAATTAACAGTTTTAGGCGTTTTTAAGACATCCTGAATCCTGAGTGGTTTTCAGCATGACGTCTGTATGTATATGTGTATGTGTATGTGTTATCATCGTAGCGCCTTAGGTATTTCACCTAGAGAGTTGAAACGGCAGAAAAATCAGTCCTGCCGCCCGGAAAATCAACTTTTTCCGCCATCTTGAATCCAGTTTGCTGAGTCAGCAAAAATTTAAAAAAAATTGTAATAAATCGAAAAAGGTCTTGATCGAGTTGAAATTTGGCACGAATGTACCTCTCTGTATGACAAACAAGCTTACCAAATTTAATTTTAAAGTTATAAATTTTTGAATTTTTAAACTTTGACGGTTAATAATACCGAAAGTATAAATAGATTTTTGACACATAGCATATCGTTGGAACCGGAAAAAATTAAGGAACAAATATAAAAAAACCGATGAAATTCCATTAATTAGTTAAAAAATTATAAGCGAACATAATTATTTATTAGTGCGATCATTTTGATGACGTCAAAGTTTGTTTACATCTGTCAAAATACCACCAAACTTCGTATAATTAAATAAAATATAGGTATTAAATAAGATAAAAACTTTTTATATACTACGTTTTTACTTTTCCTCACTACTAATAGTAGGAAAAGTATTGTTTTCACCAAAAAAATTTTTTTCGAGATTTCAACGGAATTATCCGTTTTAGGTGTTTTTAAGACCTCCTGAGTGGTTTTTAGCATGACGTATGTATGTGTGTATGTGTGTGTGTATGTATGTGTGTATGTATGTGTGTTATCATCGTAGCGCCCAAGGTATTTAACCTAGAGAGTTAAAACTTGGCAGAAAAATCAGTCCTAACCTATAGTTGGGCCGCCTGGAAAATCAACTATTTCCGCCATCTTGAACCCAGTTTGCTTAGTCAGCAAAAATTTAAAAAATCGTAATAAATCTAAAATGGTCCTGATCGAGTTGAAATTTGGCACGAATGTACCTCTCTGTATGACAAACAAGCCCACTAAATTTCATTTTGATATTGGCCGCCATTTTGGAGTTATAAATTTTTGACTTTTTAAACTTTGACGTTTAATAAACTGAAATTACATATAGGTTTTTGACTTATAGCATATAAAAAAATTAAGGAACAAATATGAAAAAACCGATGAAATTCTATTAATTAGTTTAAAAGTTATAAGTGAATATAATTATTTATCAGTGCGATAATTTTGATGGCGTCAGAGTTTGTTTACATCTGTAAAAATACCGTCAAACTTTAAATAATTAAATAAAATTTAGTTATTAAAAATATATATATTTTTTAAGAATGATAATAAATCAGTCTAATGCTGCTTCCTCCTGCTGCGAAGCAGCAGGAGAGGCCACTTTAGTGGCCTCTGAAGTGAGGAAAAGTTCCGAGGTACCACGTACCCGATTTTTTAATTTTATTTTGAATCATAATATGTAATATTGATAATATAATTTTTTATTGTTAAATAAAATGTTAGTGAAATATAAATAGTTCCGAATTTACTTAGATCACACAAATGACAACTATCTAGAGAGCTGATCTTAAGCCTATAAAAGGACATATCTTTGAACAACGGATCTCACCAACACCGAATCTAAACCACGGCCATCGATATGGCCCCGTGTAGGGGAGGCTAAGAGAAGAAAAATAAGTACAAGTAAAGAAGTGCAGATATAGAAAAAATAAACCGATATCTAGTACATAAGTGTAGACAAACCTGGTACCTGTAAAAAGTAAACCTGTTTACTTGGTTTACTTAATCTTTTTCGCTGTCATTCAATGTTTACCTCTTAATAAAAAATCTTAAATTTGAAATCAGTCAAAATAAATATTGTAAATATTATGGGATATGACAAAACAAATAAAATAACTTGCAGATTTTTCCGAACTAACTTTCCATACAGCACATTTGCTGAAAACAAATTAAATTATGCTGAAAAATGACTAAAAATATTAAAATAATGCATTGTCATCGTGTTCTGAGCTGTTCTGAAAGTTTACAATGTCTAGCTACTCGGGATATTAGTTAAAATTTGATTGCAAGATTATTAATGGACAAACAAATAAACAAGAAACCAAGTTAATAAAAACGTAGTAAAATAAGGTTTTTCTTTGAAGAATGATAATAAATCAGTTAGTTCAGAACGGTCACCCATCCAAGTACTGACCACGTCCAATGCTGCTCCCTTCTGCTGCCAAGCAGGCGGAGAGGCCACTTTATTGGCCTCTGAAGTGAGGAAAAGTTCCAAGGTACACCGTACCGAATTTTATTATTATTATTTTTTTTTTACTAAAATAGTAGCTTAAAACTGGTGCTGGTAACTGCTTTTAACCAGATTGTAGATATAAAATGCAAACTCTAAAATTGATATTTACTAAGAATATACCATGATCTCTAAATTAATTATAAATTCACTAATAAGATTATTTGGAATAAATAAATATTGTTAAATTATAATAAGGAAAATAAAATTATAATTTAATTACTTATATAAATTTTCCCATTAATTATCTCGTTTTTTCATACAAAACCACCAAGACTAGCCAATTTTTATGATTCATTGCATTTTCCAAAATGCATACCTTCAAATAATTTATCTTTCACACTTGAAAAAACAAATTTGGCATCAGGATAATCCTACGGTGGCTAACGAGGTGGTGGAAGGGGAGGGGAATGACTAAGGTGTACGGGAAAATTGATTGCAACCAATGAACCGAAATCAACGGAAAACAGATATTTTAAAAGTTGTTTTTTTAATCAAATTCATCATTGAATTATTATTCCCTTCTCTTTATATACCAAATTTAATCAACTGTTGTTTTTTGTATAGAAATTTAGAAGAGAAAATTATCGAAACATTCAAAAAGACCAATTTTCTAAATTGCATAATAAAACACCTCTTTCCTCTTAAAATTATTTTTGCACTGTAATGAGTTTATTTTATTTATACGGGTTTTAAAGGCAGTCAAAATCAAATTCACAATTCACATGTTCATAATAAAACGTATGAATTGGTGATAAAAACTTTTTTTTTTTATGGGGGAGGGTGTAGTCATGAAATCGGATTTTCCCCGCAACCTTCTTTATAATTTAAGCATACATAAAAGTCAATAATAAAAGCAATAATAAAAAACTGGACTTCCTGTATTAAAAAAAAGAGAGGAAAGGATAGAGATAGAATATATATAATAATCATGAAATAACGGGTGGTAATTGATAGAGTACGATCAAAATATATGATTAGTCTACTCCAATTATACATGTTTTCTTTAGTTATGACTAGAGAGATTGGTAGAAAGTAACACAACAATTCTATTACCACAATTTTATAATAATATAAAATTGTTATTTTAATATATTATTNATTTTGTGGTACCACTTCATAATTATAACTAGAGAGGTTAATAAAAGTAACACTAATATTTTCAACACAATTTTATATTTTTAAACAGACGCGTTTCGACATTTATATCATCTTAGGTGTGTTAATTATAATAATGTAAAATTGTGGTGACAATTGTTGTGTTACTTTTTACCAACCTATCTAGTCATAATATTGACGTGGTACCACAAAATCGCAGTCAAAACAACCATTTATGTGTTTTTTAGGTAAAAAAAGCTTAGTTGCATTTAATTAAGATTTTAATGTAAGTTATTTTACTATGTAGTTTTTCACAGAGAGTTAAATAATTATCGCCACAAAGAGGATAGAGCAGAAATGTTCAAGTAAAAAAACTATTTTCTGGCATAGCCGCTTTCGTACAGCCAAACCCTGCGTATAATATCTGCTTCTGTATAGATGCAAAACTTGGAAGATATCAGATATCTAAAGATGTAAATAATAAACTATACAAAAACAGGTATGTTCGAAAAATATTGAGAATACTCGTATTTTGGTCAAAAGTGGTGAGATCACTTTGCCTAAGCGCTATGGGCATAAATAGAGAAAAAGGCTGTTGATATCGAAATAATAAAAAAAGTGGAAATGGATAGGTCATAAATAATTCAGAAAGGACGCCGCTACCAAAAACGCAACATTTTTTAGCTTTGATAACAAAAATAATAATTAAATACATAAGTACAGATAAAAAAAATAATAAGGTTGACCAAAATATATCAAGAAAGATTAGGAAGAAAAAATAAATCTATTTATACTTATTTAACATTAACATCTTTATATATAGTCCAGTCGACAAGTACTATTTATCTTGCAAAAGGTCATAAAAACTTTTTTCTTTTTTTTATTGTATGTACCTAGACATTAGTTAAAAATCCAAGTTCAAAATACGCGAAATTTTAGTGTTTTTTATTTTAGTTTTTTCTTTATAACTCTTTACCTATAGTGTTTTTATTTTTCTTGTAAAGCACTAAATTTGAAACAATTTTTATATTCCTCATTTTTTCCTCAACCCAATACTTTCCGAAATATCGAGCTTCAAAGATGCAATATTGTTTTGAAATATCAAAAGTAACATCTTTTCTGAGGAGGAAAGGGGTCTATTTTTGTTATCCCACCCCTCCCAGTTAGACTTTTTAGGTATATTCTACCTATGGAAGTATAAATAACCACCACTAACCACTTGTAACCAATACTAACCGCCACTAACCAACAATAAACTAAATTTTCGGGGTTTTTTGTTCATCCTTTCTTGTAGAGCACTAAATTTGCAACAATTTTTATATTTCACATTTTTCTCTAAAACCTATATTTTTCGAACTATAGAGCTTCAAAGATGCAATATATTTTTTTTAATAACTGCAAAACCCAAGTTGCGGAGGTTAGTGGTGGTTATTTGTACTTCCAGGTAGGATATATCCAACTATTACTGTGTGGGGGAGGGATAACAAAAATAGACCCCTTTCGTCCTCAGAAAGATGTTATTTTTGATATTTTCAAAGAAATATTGCATCTTTGAAACTCTACAGTACGGAAAATATAGGTTTTAGAAAAAAAAATGTGAAATATAAAAATTGTTGAAAATTTAGTGCTCTACAAGAAAGGATGAACAAAGAACCCCGAAAATTTTTTTAACGAATTTTTTTTTGTACCGAAAAAAGTTTTTATGACCTTTTGCAAGGTAGACCCTTATTTTTAATACCTGTCGACTGGACTAATAATGTTATTTGAAAAACAGGGTAAAAACAAATTATAAAAAGATTATGAAGAGATATCTCAAAAATTGACACTAATTGACGTGAATTAATAATATTATACATTTAAAAAAGACCGAAAAATTATTAAGACGTAATGCTCTTTTTTAAAACAATTTAATTACAGCAGACCTTGCTGTTTTTTTTTTTTTTTTTTTTTTTTTTTTTGTTTGTTTGTTTTTTTTTACCCCAATTTTTTTACCCCATTGGGGTCAAACAAATAATCAACAGGTGATAGGCGTCAAATAAATATATTATGGAATAAAATGGGGGGGCAAATTGAATAATTAAGAGTTAAAGTTATTCATGAAAAATGTACGAGTAAAAGGTATTAAACTATTTGACATTGACTGACATGAATAAAATAATAAAGAATGGAAAGAGAGAGAAAATAATATAGAAAGGCATTGTAAATCAAAATCAAGGTGACAGGTGTTAAAAAAGTTGAAATTGATTAAAGTAAAAAGGTCTGCCAATTCGGGTATCACATAGTAGTATCACTCCCTTTCATTAAATCACTGGTCAAATAAAATAAAATACATAATGAAAAAAAAAAAAATAGTGTTCCTAAGAACTTGGGATGTAAGCATTAAGAAATGCGAAATGAAAATGAGAGACGAAGCAATGTGAACTGTGGATTACAATTAACATAGGGTAACATGTGGGTTATTTTTTTGGTTAAAATTAACATAGGGTAACATGTGGGTTATTTTTTTGGTTAAAATTAACATAAACATGTAGGTTAATTTTGACCAACCTCCCAAATTTTATGAACGGAGCAAGTTGTTTTGAAGATATGGTGGTCCACAAAAACGTTGACCGACAGACATACTCGAGATACCAGAAATTTCGATCTATCTAAGACGCATACTGTCTAGAGCTTGCTATGTAATGTAATGTATAGAAAAGGAAAATAATGTTATTCAAAGCAAACGTGACAGTTTTTTGAGAAGTTAGTTAGAAAAATAAAGTTTTGAATAAATAAATTTGTTGAAAAATAAATTTGTAAGGATATTATATCATATGAAAACAGGGACTTCTTATAAGTATATTAAAATATATTCAGTGTTAATGTAGGAGAGGGAACTTGATCTAAAGGGAAAAGGAAGTTGATCGAGTGGTTCTACAAATAAAAATTAGCAAGTTTAAAAGTTTATTTAACATGCAGTCAATGATTCGATCGCATGTCGTGCCAAAATAAATATTCATAAGTCAACTATATTCAATTAATCACTTTTTATACTTATTGAACAACCAAACTACATTATTAATATCATCAAATCATACGATTTTCGTGAGGTCTTTAGCAATTAGTAGATTTAATTTTTCGATTAAATTAAAATTTAATTAAAAAAAAGTTAGCTGGCCATAGGTTTTAGTAAAAAGATATTTTATTGGAGAGGTGACCGTTCCATAGTTTATGTATATTCGGAATTCAGCAGACTAAGGTAAATATATAATATGCTATTTAGTTCCGTCGAAAGTAACATAGAAGTGAAAATAAAGGCACTGTTTTATTAATTAGTTTATTTTCTTTTTAGCTGATTCCTTATGTTTCGATATATTCTTTTCTTTTAGTAGGTCTTTTAGGGGTGAAAAGATAATTTTTTTCTTTAAATTCATTAACAAGCTATATTTAGCTCATAACTGGGTATATGCCCAAGTCTTTTGGTACATTCGTCATTTTTCTTTCGGTCGATATTATGATTTCTATATTTATACGATATTTTACTTTCTAAAGTATTGAACCTATGTGTATATTAGTATATAAGCAAAGGAATATATGTGTGTATTGCATATCCGTTGTTTTCCATGGTTATATATACATGTGTTTACTTCATACTCATAAATTCGTATCTACCTGCTATAGGTATTGGTTATGGAATTCAGCACTATTCGAGAGTGGAAATAATGAAAAAAGCAGTCGTAACTTACAAGGTATCCCAAACGATTTATCACACAAGAGACATCTTTCGAATCTCCTATTTTATCTACGAGTATGTGTTATCCTACCTAAATTCCAAAGTCCATTTTGATATGGTAATGTTAAACTTACCATATTCTATACTCATAGTAAAAAGAAAATAAATATGTATTTTTTGTTCGAGAATAAAACTCAAGATCAAAGAAACATCAAACATCCTTTTTTTTGAATAAGGTCAAGGTTTTTTTTTACTGTATATATGTTGTGAATACGAAATTATTACGGGTTTAAAAGGTAAAGGATTTGGAAATGAATCTTTTGGTATAAAAGAAAAAAAAGTTTTTTTCAGGTATATATATGTATATCGTTTTTTTTTACATTTTATTGGTTGAATTCGAGGACCAATAGGAAACAGTCAAATACGGCATTCGACCTTTTTCACTACCACAAGATTTTTTTTTTTTTGTAAAGGCCAGCCACCTTAGAAAATCCTCAATCGTTTGGTCCCTTCTGCGTACAAAACCCTAAAAAAATCTTTAGGTAAACTTAGATAAACTTTTCTATTTCCCTTTGATATCAAGTTTTTCATACAAAAATATACCATAAGCAAACTGTGTAATCTTTCACCAATCCTTTTTATCTACCCTTATTTTATCAATAAAAAAAACTCCGATTTACCAGCGAATGATTAGAGGATGCCTTATGCCTTTCATTTTCAAAGTCCCTCTTAATCGATATTCTTTTATAAGACTAAAGGTCTACTAGCACCCTTTTGTAGAAAATTATATTTACATTAATAAAATGAAGCAAGAAAATAATATTTATATTTATGTTCTTTTTCCTGTCCTCTTTTTGAATCTACATACTTAATAGTAGTGTCATTATTTTAATGACTCATTATATTTCCCCCATTCATTAATTCACATACGCACATTATATATATATATATATATATATATGAATGTAAGCAAATTTTTTCCTTAAGATGTATTTTCCGTAAAGAGGGTATAGAAATCTTCCTTGTTTATCCAAAAAAGCAAGATACACATCGCAAAGCCAAGCAAGTATCTTTTACCATAGCAGTTTAACCTTTTTTGTTAAGAATCTCCTATTATTTTTCCTGAAAAGGTTTCTCTGATATTTTCTGATACAGTACAAACAGTAGTTAATCGGTGACAGGGTGGATTATTTTGATTTCTTTTCCTCTTCCCTTACGATTGAGAATTGAGAGCCATTTTTGCGAGTTTGTTTTTTGTAGAGAGCTGAATTTTGATCAAAACAATATATAAATCAAGATGATCACTATTTCTGTTTTTCTTACTTGACTTTTAAGCAATAAAGTATAAATAGCTCCGTACGGTTATAAAATAATTCTAACCAGAGTAATAAGTTGAAAATATTCTTAGTTTAGGAGATATAAATAAATCCTCAAGCGTTGTTAACATAGCTCAACAGAAAGCACGTAACAAAGGATGCGGTCCATAAAAGAGAAGATTGGAAAAAGATTCAGTTAATATTCGTTATTATTTCACTAACAACCCAAAGCAGCATGAGTTCAAAGCAAACAAGTAAGTAGCGTTATGTTCAGCAATCAGGCAGAAGGGTTTTGCAGTTCACTTCCTGCAGTAGAAGTTGGTGTTAGAGGTCTCCCAGCTAAATCTGTGCACACCCTATTAAATCTCCCTATCTAGGTGTTGTTCGAAATCGTTTTAACCAATGTGTGAAAAGGCTGTCCAAGGATGCATTGGAGGCATCTTACAGAATTTGGTTGGCACGCCTCTTGTGGTGAGGGGAGAGTTGTGGCCACATAAAGATCTTTAACCCTCCATTGCCAAGTCTCAAGTCTTGGGTCAGAAGTCTCAAGTCTTGGTTCCATGGTTCCGTAGTTTTATTTAACTTTTTTTTACCAACCATAGGGAGTTGCCACAGCGTTCAGCTGATTTGATCCATTGAAAATACATAGTATTAGTTTGTTATAGATGCAAGATCAATAAATGGCTTATTTATATTGATTGTACAAAAAAAAAAAAAAAAAAAAAAAAAAAAAAAAATCTTCGTCATCATCTTCAGGAAAATCAGAAAAATCCTTTAAATTTTTATTGCCGAAAATAGTATAAAATGAATGCTTAATCCTTAATGGGTAGAATAAGGCAAAGCAAAATCGATTATTCCAGCTATACCTGGGTTAGCGTATTTTAAACAAATAATAGAATAAGTAATATAGATCAAATCCATAAAAAAGGGTTTTCTTAAAATGAGGATACCTAGGAACATTATAAAAACAAAATAAAGTTTAATGGATATTTTACTCGTATTATACTCGTCTTGTTTAACACAGGATGGAGAAGAGGTAGGGTCGCCCACATCAAAAATCCGATAAACAATTGATTTAAAATGTAATAAATAGATCGTAGCAGGCCTAAATGTGAGGAGAGAAAATCTTTTCAAAGACGCCCACTTAGACTAATCTAAATAATACAACAATAATACTTTAGCTTAATAAAAGCTTTAAAAATCCAAGTTTCGAAACAAAATTCGGACTATTCTTGAGTTTTATATTGATTGTATCTGAAAATAAGAGAAAATGTGAAATCAAAGAATTAATTAAGTCGAGTTACCGTTAAATTTCATGGATTTAGAAAACCCATTATCAGCATTTTATCAAATAAACGTTCTACTTTATCTCAATTTGAAACTGACTGGATTCAATGAAAATTAAATCAAATATTTTAATTTCCATACTCTTAATGGAAGTCTTCGTCTATCTTAAATTGAAACAAAATTATGTAAATAAGTGTGTGGATTTGTATATTATATATGTAAGAGATGTTTTACCACTTCTATCCTAATTGCATTATGTGCCTTCCAGTATAAATATCCAAAAAGTGTGTTACGCCAAAATTCTTAGAATTTATTTACAGAAACAGAGTAGGTGTAAAAAATCAATGATCTCCAACTTTGAGGCCCATTACAGATTTGACCTACTCTTGAAATGAGTCCTACCCAGGGCAAGTTTAAAGTGCCCTTAGGGTCTCACTTGACTCTATCCTCAACTACCCGTAAAAGACGTCATCTCACCCGCTGACACTTTATATCCCAAGGTCTCCAACCCCTCTACTTAGACGTTAAGGAAAAACTTGAAAATCCCTTCCAAGAGATAATATATAACTTTCTAGCCGAGCTAAAATAATAATTATTATTAGATATATTTTTAACGTAAAATCCGCAGAAACATTGTGTTACCGCAATTAATTTAAAAGTCATGATAGAGATTTGGATGTCACTCGATTGAAAACTACATAACCAAATCGTGATGAGGATTGAAGTAGGTAATTTAAAAACTAACTGTAATTGTTATTTCAAGAGAAAAAATTAAATTCTTATTAACCAAGTCGTAGAGAGAAAATGTAACTACTATAATGTAAAATATTATGAAGCAAGTATCAGTAGTCACTCTGAACCAAAACATCTACAATATGTAAACTTTCACTACAGTAAAAGTAATTTCTATATTTTATACCTTTCATGTCAATGAATTTCACAAGAAATTAATATACACTATAATTGTGTGGCCGCCACGACAAATACTCATGAAAAAACGTTTTTGATGATTTTCATTTTAATAACAACCTTGTAAGTTGCTTTCCCAAGAAAAATATCGAGAAGTATTCCTCGCCAAGAAAGATAATGTGTTTCAATTTACCTGCTAACCCATTATGGCTAAAGAATGAAAACCACTTGACGAAGTGATTGTTCATAAGGGAAACTATAGTACACCACACTTACTATAGTAATTGCACACAATATAGTAAGACACTCTTGTGTCGGTGTCGGATAGACTTTCTATTATCTTCATCATTCACAAAAAATTAAACGAAGAAATGCAATCCATACAAATTCAATGGGATAAAGTCCTCCTGACGGATGACTGACAAACGAGAAATTGGTCAATAGAAATCCAATCCAAAAAATAAGGAATAAATCAGATAGTAGAGTAAGTTGAAAAACAGAAATTCGATGAGGGCAAACTTTGATTACAGACTTTTTCTTTACTATTATTTTGACTTCTCTTTCTTCGTCGAGGTTCTAATTCTCGCTTGCCCCTCTCCAATCTCCATTGGGTTTCCTTGTACAGATTCTCCTGCATAAAGCTTGCTTTAACCCCTAAATTGAAAGTGGTAGAAGATGTTTTCTCATTCCTCTCCAGGCCTACTTCTAGAAATGGTTTTAAACCCCCCTCGTGATCTCAAGGGGGTCTTTTGCCCTCTTCTCTTTAACCCCTTCAAAAGGGCCCTCCTTGTCTTAAAGCCGGCCCTTTCTCTCTTACTCAATCGTTTCTCAAACTCTTCAAATAAAAATCTCCCCTTTTTCACTTGAATCCGAAATTGAAAGCACGTATTTTTTTAAATAGTACAAAAGAATACCTAAAAAGGGTGAAATCGAAAATCTATATAGAGTTCTTAATTAATACAAAAAAATCCTATTTCAAACCTGTACGAAATAAACAAATTTTCACCTTCATTGAATATCTTATTCATTCATTAATTAATGCCCCTAGTAATGGATACTCTTCATTTTTCATACTATTAGAGCATAAAAAGACAAAAAAAAGAAAATGGCTGATGGTAAGATCGCGATTCTTTGCTGCCTATATAGGTTTATGATCATTTAATTTATGATTATATATTTTAATTATGATCATTATAATTATTATTATTAAGGTTTATTGGTTAAGGCCAGGACCAGTCACAATACAATAAAATGAAAAATAAAATAGCTGATAATTTGGGAAATCATTAATATAAGTTATTTCCAACACCAGAAAAAAATTCAACTTACGAAACTTCACAGACTGATTTCAGATTTGTCAACTAACCTGTAACAAACGATTAAAAAAAAAAAAAAATATTGCAATAAATAAAAATTTAACAATTTACAGAAATATCTATTTGTGACAAAATTTCTTAGCTTATCCATTCAAAAATTGAAAAAACTTTCACAAGAATAAACAATTGAAAAATCCAGAAAAACATTTACTTAATTTTTTTTTTTTCTTTAGGGTTTTAGTCCCGTTCGACTGCTCAGGCCATTACAGGTATTATTATTAATTTTACATTCTTTACATTATTATTAATTTTACATTATTTACATTATTATTAATTTTAAATTATTTGCATTATGTATTATTACATTTACTTATTATTAGTAGGTATATAATTGGTAAGCTATCAATTTTGGTTGGACTGGCAACAGAAAATTAAACTAAATGTTATTAAGTTACCTGCGTACCTGTAACATATAAACAACATTTTTCTAATGCTTCATTGTGCTGCTGCCCAACTAAAATTTTATTCCTAAAATCTTCATAATAAGTATAAGAAGTAAACTTCTGTTTATAATGATTTAGGCATTGCCGTATTTTCCGATATACCAATCAAGGGTAAGTCCAATCAGCTAATTCATTCAACGAGGAATTTCCTGGATTTATTCTGCCTCACATCAGAGTTTGCTAAGATCAAAAAAAAGTTATAATCCATTTGTCAAAACAGTAATTGTAGGTAAATAATATATATATATATAATAATAATATGTTTATTTTCACCAAATGTTTCATACATCAAAGTATTATTTTACAAAATTATTATATATACATTACAAATATAATAGGTTTTATTTGATTACATATGTTCATTTGTTTTTTAAATTTTGGTGAGGACCCTCAGTAGAGTAAAACTCTAGAGCGAGGACCCTGTCTCTTTTAATTAGTTTAAATTATATATCAAATAAGTATGGTGTAGAAGAAGGAGATTTAAGGTATAAATTTCGTAAATTAATTTATGAGTTAAAAGAAAAAAAAA